>APFE030532702.1:21624-158707 GCA_000404065.3 Pinus taeda
CATTTCTGATTGTAAGCATATTTTAGTATTTTCCATTAATGAAATGAAGTATTATTTCCGCTGCATATTTGTGTATATGGTTATCTCTGTAATTTGTTGCGCTCCTGTTTAAATCCGGATCAAAGATGACAATTATCTAGTGCTAAAACTCAAAGATCAAGAACATAGCATATCAGGGACAAGCTTAGAACAGAGGAAAATGGAAAGTGAGCAGTTAACAACAAAAGAAGCTTATATTAGCTGAAAATGAAGACAAGATGCTGTAAATGACAAAATATCTACAGTCTCCAGAAGTTGAACCCTTACATCAAATGCCAACCTTGATTACATCTTGTTTCTAGGTATCTATAGATTTACATTACAAGGGCACTTGGCCATTTAGGTATGGAGGGTCATAATTGACTACCACCTGCATTCAACTACCTGATGGAGTCTCTAAACGTGTTTGCTTGCTTCAATGAGTGAATCTGATCTGCTCAGGTGCTGTGCTGTCCCTTTTTGGCTGTTGGAGTGCTCGTACCTATGGAGTCCATAACTGATGAATTCAGTTACAAAGTCGTGCTTGTCCTTTTCTCCTTTCAACCATTCTTTCTGTTAAATATGGTTGTTGGGGCTGACTGTGAAAGGTACTGGCAAACTGGTTATCTCCTTCCTCAGGCAACAGAGTGGTCAAGGACGTGAATTGCATGGGCAAACAGACAGTTGGGACGAGAGGGAAGGATAATTGTCGGATTAGAAAAATGGACGGTAGAGATGGCTCAGCGGAGGCTACTGACCGAGATGAGAGCGAGGTGATTTGGGGCTGTCAGATCTGAAGCGGACAGATCGGACGATCATCGGGAAACGGAGTCGCGTGAGAGTTTAATGGGCGGGACGGATAGGTCGAGCGGTAAATGGTATTTATCGCACCGCTTTTGGGCACTAAGCGGTAAAAGCTCGGGGTTGTGCGATTCCATTCAGCGATCAACATGTAGCTGTGGATGAGAGAGAAAAACCACTCTCATCGTGCTCTAACGTTTGATCATATTGCCGGCGTGATGAGAGCGAATGCCGTCAGATCTTTACGAAGATGATCGGATGGTGGGAAATGATCGAGCGGGTCACTTTATCGGGTGCGATGGGAGCCGTTGGATCGGCGGGGTGATCAACGGTAGGGATGGAGTGCGATGAGTTATGATGGGTGAGGTTTTATGGTTTATTTGAAGTTTTGCGCTTGGGGCTAAGGTCAAAGGAGTTACTTCGTCGGATTTAGGAGGCAAATAGGAAAATAGAGGTGGTGGAGAGTAAGCGGTGTAGGAAGAAAAGGAGGAATGGCCAAATGTGAGCCCTCTTTCGGACACAAACCAACAGACCATTATCCTTTCTGACCTTAGGGAATCATCATTGTACAACAGAGCTAACAAGTCCTACCTCCCTCTCCACTTGTTCCATTCACATTTATAGCTTATTCCCAGTATTTGTGTTAGAAGTTTATGAAAGATAGTTGTGGACAACATTTTCAAAGACATAGACCAACAGACCATGATCCTTTTTGACCTTAGGGAATCATCATTGTACAACAGAGCTAACAAGTCCTACCTCCCTCTCCACTTGTTCCATTCACATTTATAGCTTATTCCCAATATTTGTGTTAGAAGTTTATGAAAGATAGTTGTGGACAATATTTTCACTCATCATTGCTCCACTGGCTTGATGTGGAACTTCAACTTGAAACATGATTCCACAAAATAGATAGTACAAGGGATATCAACAACATGGCATAAATGATAATAGGGTCTTCTCATGCTATGTAAGTACTCTTATAGGTCCAATACACCTCTCAACTAGATCACATAATATTTCAGGTCTAGGTAAGGTGGGTGATTTTGAGAGCTTATACACTTGCAATCTTTCCATGTGGCATCGTAGGACACAAGGATGTCAACCATTATGAAAGCTTCAACAACTATAGGGAGCCAAGTGTGCATAATGATGTCAACACACCATGACCCTCTAGTGTGCGTGGATGGATTTTAGAGTATCATGTCGCACTGGCACAATGGCGCTTCAATTCTTTAGTTTTTAAAACCAACGAGGTTCTAAGTGTTGAACTGAAAATGTTATTGAGTGTGCTTTATAAGATTCACATGGCCATAAACCTAGACAAATACTAGATCCTATATTTCTTTAAGTTCTAGGAATCTAAATGGAGTTGACCTTCGAATCAATTATATATAGTGCTTATGGGTCTACCACTTTGGGAAAATTCAACTCCAAAAACACATGAAAAGTTATGTTACGTGTTATAGTCGGATGTCTATTTCTTAAAATATTTCATATAATTGGAAAGATTTGCCCATTTCTCCATATCCAAGAAGTTAATATAATACACTTTAATCATGCTCGAAATCCAACGCAAACATTAGCCAATTTTCTAAAGGAATATCACCCTTATCAAATGCCATCAAATTGTCATAGCGAACAATAGAAAAAAAGAAAAATCTTTCTATACTTGTGGAATGTATTCACCACTTAATTCCATTCAATGTTCTCCTTTTCCTGTTAAGGAGTATGATAATTATGCTTATTTAAAACATTTGTTCTCTACAAGCACATACATATATTAATATTTTAAAGCGCAAGTTAAATGCAAATAATGTAATGTTAAGGAGGAGCTCCTCCTCAAATTTACAATGTGCTTCAGCACCATCTTATCATCATCCCCATTTCCCATTGCATGGTGAAACTAATAAGGCCATCCCATTCTTGATACCCCACATAGTTTGCAAGGGGCTAAGGGGGTCTTGTAGTACATTATCCATATGACTACACTCCCAAACTCAACCTTTCCTGCAAACATAACTATAATGGAAAGGGCTTACTTTTCTTTGTTTGCATTTTTCATTATTTAGCTCCTCCACCTTCCCCTTCTAGATCCTCAAAATATGTGTATGTACAACCACCCTCTACTCCCACAAAGAATTCATTTTAAGTGGTTCAACTTCTGATAGCAGGAAAACATGGAAAACAAGACAGTCCTAGACTATGTTGTAGGGTGTGCCCTTGCTATTGAAGTGTGCTTAAAGCGACAACATGTTTGAAGTGGCTTTCGGAGTGTGCTACTAGAGTGAACCTTGCTCAAGGGTGGTTTTTGTGGGAGCAATCCTTGGTAGGAGAGAGCTAGTGGTGTTGTTGGCAATGTTCTAAGTCCACAATGATCCCAAGATGCTCCCATAATACTCTTCGGGCACTCTAGCTTAATAAAAAATTACTCCTTGAGTGCTTCTATGACCCAACAAAAAATTGTTATGATTTTTACATTTAGTATCTGTTGCTTTGCATTTGGGGTCCATTGGAAGGCCCTAACAGACCCCATGACCCATGCCTAGGTTTATGGATGCATAAAAGGCCTATTTTGCTCCATCTGCTTTCATTCTATCACTAATTCCATTCATCTTTACTAGGGATTTGAGTGGGCTTCTTGCTAGTTGTTGAGGAGGAGATTGACCTCCGACTTAGTTATATTCAATTGTTGTTGTAGAGCTAAAGAGGTAAGGTTTAAGGCCATTCTCACTCGTTTTTTGTCCCATTATTGTAAATTTGTATGTTTTTGATGTTGGGTGTACTCTTCTTCCACTCCATTTCTTTATCCTCATTGTATTGCAAGTTATTCTCAAGGGGCATTATATGTATGTGGTGTATGCTTCCATTTTTTATTATGATGGTGTTGACAGGAAATTGAAGTACCAATGATGAAGAGGAATAAGTTGGATATAGCCCATACCATAGATAGGAGGAAGAAGTAGAACAAGATTATGAAGTGGACAATGGTGATGAAAATAAAAACACAGAGTTAAACACCCTTGTGGAAGTATGCAACAAGGCTTGAGGGAAGGAAAGATGGTGAAACCACTAATTTTTTCATGCCTCCATTGTAACACAACTTACATAGGTTCGTATACTTGTGAAAGAAAGCATCATTGTGAGTTATTTTTAGGTGATGGAAACAAGTAGAAAGGAGTCAAAACTTGTGATAAAGTATCAAGGATTAAAAAAATACATTAGTGAAGAGTAGGAAGCACTAAAAAACCAAAGGTTCAATCGAAGGCTTCACATAGAATTTTTAGTGGTTGATCCCCATCCCCTCATAGTACTAGATCTTGTGCATGCATTCATGGCATAGGACAAAATCATATTTCATTGACCAAAGCTACGAGGATTATATGGATGCAAAAGTGTACAGGTTTCTCGATGCATGCTGCACACCATTCAATGTTCTTTGCGTACCCTAGTGGCATGATATAGATTATGCCATTAGTAATTCCCCTAAAGGATATATTGGCCTTGGCTATGGCAAAGCCAAAACCATTAGACTTAACAAGGAAAAGGCCAAAATCCATAATGCTCTCATAGAAGTTACAATGATTGGATTGAATGTAAGATATTCATTGTATTTGTTAGTTGGACAAATGTTAGATGTAGGGTTGGTATGTTTGCTAGTCATGTAGTTTTCCTTCCAGCAAATGAATACTAATATTGTTACTAAATCAATGTTAATATTGCAAAGCTCTTATCAAAAACTTGAAGGGATTGGGTTGTACAATGTCATGTAGGTAAATTATTGGTAATGCTACTAATTGTAAGGCATCAATAACTTTCATTGAGGATGTATACCTTGTTGATGCTAGTAGTATTGGATAATTAATCCACACAGGTCTAAGTGTCTAAACGTGGGAAGTCGTCTAAGACCTTTAAACTTAGCATATTACCTTAATAAAGGAATTATTGAAGTAATTGACTTTTATAAGAAGAAGTGAGTTAATCTAATAAAATGCAAAGGTTATTTACATTAGTGAATTAGATGAATCTCAATTGGTGATCTCAAGTGATGTTGAGCTCTAATTTCAACCATCAATCACCTTGGAGATTGGGGTTGTGGATTTGGTCAATAACTCAAACTTGTAAAAGTAAGGCTAGGCCAAGGGAGAAGACACATCTAGTGAGCACAAGACAATGAGATAGTGAGATCTTAGTGATTGGGTTGAGAAGGACATTCATCCAAGTGTGTAGGGTTTGAGGGAGAGAACAAGGGGCAACAAAAGAGAAGGATTCGGATCAAACAACAAGATTGAAGGGCAAGTTTTGAGGGTTCGATCAATTGGATAATTTCTAGGTTTTTGTTGTTTATATTTTTCCTTAGAGGGTCATTTTCCCAATAAGGGAGCCCTTGCATGTTGAAGATTTTTGTCAGGCCTAGAGGTAACTCCTCAAATCGAATTGTGTTATTGCATTAAGATGGATCATAGATATATACATAGAGAGAAAGACTCTTGGGTTTCATCTCCCAATGTCTCTTTGTCTTCTAATTCTCCTTATTTTTTATTTACAATATTTACATGGATTTACCTAATCCCAAAGTTTAGGTGTCAACATTCCCCCCTTAATTCGAACAGATGTTGGTGAGTCAAAGCATCATTCTATATCTTTCAAAATTTTCTCTTCCAAGTGCTTTGGGTGAAGATGTTTACAATGTGTTCGTTTGTGGAACAATGGTGCAGGTGGATTGTCTTGGCCTTAACATGATGTTAAATCAGATGGTATTTTGTATTGATGTGCTTTGTTTGATCATGGAACTTTGGGTTCTTGGCCAACTTTATTGCAAAAGTGTTGTCAATCATGAGAGGAGTTGAATGCGCTTGTTTCTCTTGCAAATCTTCCAGAATTTTCCTGAGCCACACAATTTCCTTTGTTGCTTCAACTGCTGCCACATATTCATCCTCAGTTGTGTAATCAGCTGGAACTGATTGTTTGCGTGACCTCCAGGAGACAACTCCTAATCCAAGACTCATAACATAATTTGAAGTAGATACCCCACTTTCTTTATCTCCATTGAAGTCTGGATCAAAGTATCCAATCAAGCTGAAGTCACCCCACTTGTGTATACTTAAGTCCAAAGTCTTGAGTTCCCTTGAAGTACTTTAGAACTCTTTTTGCAACAGACCAATGACCCTCACAAGGATTTTGCATAACCCTGGGGAGGATTCCAACATAAAATGAAATGTCTGGTCTGGTAGTAGTCAGGTAGTTGAGACTTCCTATGAGTTCTCTATACTTTGTTGCATCCTCAATTCTTTTGCTTCAGTGGATGTGAGCTTTAAGTTATGTTCCATTGGAGTAGTCAAAGGATTGCATTCAACCATGCCAAATCTGTTCAACAGATCTCCAATGTACTTCTTTTGAGAGAGAAATATAAACTTCGGATGTTGAGTTACTTCAATACCAAGATAATAGTGAACATAGCCCAAGTCTATAATTTCAAAACCTTTTCTCAATTCCTTCTTTATGGATGCAATGTAGCTCTCATTGTTCCCTGTCATCAAAAGATTATCTACATACACCACAAGATATACAACTATTTTACCAACTTTTTTGACAAACAAAGTACCATCATCAAGATCATAACGTTTGAAGTCGAGTTTCAGAAGATGCTCAGTTAACTTTTCGGACAAGGCTCGTGGAGCTTTCTTGAGGCCATACAAGGATTTTACAAGCTTGCATATTTTATGTTCTTGATCCTTCACAACAAATACTTCTGGTTGGGATATCAAAACATTCTCTTTCAAATCTCCATTTAAGAAAGCAGTTTTTACATCCATTTGATGGACTTTCCAACTGTTCTGTGTTGCCAAGGCAAAGAGTGTACGGATGGTAGCCCATTTTGATGTGGGGGCAAAAGTCTCCTCATAGTCGACCCCTTCCTTATGTGCAAAACCTTTTGCCACAACCCTAGCTTTCTGCTCGTCAAGTGAGCCATCTGCTTTATACTTGTTCATGTAGACCCACTTGCAACCTATTGTTTTGGTTCCCAATGGAGGATCAACTAGCTTCCAGGTGCCATTTTTTATCAAGGCATCATATTCTTTCTACATCGCTTCTTTCCATTCATTATGAGAAGCAACTTCTTTGAAGGAAGTTGGTTCAAAATCTGTAGACAAATTCAGTTCACAATCATAAGAAACATCCATATCAACAGGTGAATCAGAATCGTCTACATCACTTCCATTTTGTGTGGTTGAGCTTCTTGTTCATGTCTTTCCAACCTCATTAAGAAGAACACTTTTAAGTATCTTTGTCAGCCATTTAGGAGGACCTTTTTTGGATGGCCCAGGCTGCTCAGTTGATTGAGATGGGGTTGAATCAAGATTTAGTCTCCTAATTCTGTCAATCACATCATTTAAAGTGTCATCAGTGGCTGGAGCTTCATGTGGGGGAGAGAGTGCTTCAGAAGAAGACTCCATAGATTGATCCAGTATAGGAACGCCCCCTTGAAGATGTGGAATCTCATTATCAAATTCTTGAAAAGACTTTGCATGTCCGAATCTATCCAAGCGATCAAGCTGCCGCTCAACAACATTGTCAGGCTTGGAAGATTCAAGAAAGATCACATCTCTAGATATTATAAACTTCTTGTTTACTTGATCATAGAGACAATATGCTTTGGAGGTATTTGAGTACCCCAAGAAGATAGACTTGCGACTCCTTGCACTGTGTTGTTTCTCTGTTCCTTAGGTATCAAGGCATAACAAGTGGAACCAAAAACCCTGAGATGCCTCATCGAAGGAATGTGGCCATACCACATTTTATAGGGAGTTTTGTTTTTGATTGCATTAGATGGACATCTATTCTTTATATACACAACACAGAGAATTGCATCACCCCAAAACATCAGTTTAACATTCTTGGAAAACATCATGGAACATACCATATTTAAGTTGTCTTGTTCATTATTTCAGCTACTCCGTTTTGTTGGGGATTATAAGGCACAATTGTTTGATATTTGATCCCATGCTGGTGAAGATAGTTTTCAAATTCGTTTGAAGTGTATTCTTTTCCATTTATCAGTGCGAATAGAGCCAATATGAGATTGTGCATCATTTTCAATCCATGCATGAAAGTTCTTGAATGTTTCAAAAACATCAGATTTGTTTTTCAATAAATAAACCCAACACATTCTGGTGTAGTCAT
This sequence comes from Pinus taeda, assembly GCA_000404065.3. Taxonomy (NCBI): domain Eukaryota; kingdom Viridiplantae; phylum Streptophyta; class Pinopsida; order Pinales; family Pinaceae; genus Pinus; species Pinus taeda. The sequence continues at coordinate 29,629 of APFE030532702.1, forward strand.
CAATAAATGTCATCATATATTTATTACCATTTGCAGAAGGAGCATGCATTGGGCCATATAAATATGAATGAATGAGTTCAAGTTTTGTATGTGCTCTGGAATGAGAATCATGAAAAGACTATTTGCTGTGCTTTCCTAGAATACAAGCATCACATTGCTTAAGTTTCCTAGGAATTTGAGGCAAACTAGTAACACCATTTTTTTTCAACAAACGAAGGTTGTCATAGTTCAAGTGTCCAAATCTAGCATGCCATAAAAGACTTGATGGAAATGTACACGAGCAAAGGTACCTTGCAGCTTCAGAAGCCTTTCTTCTTCTATCCCTGTCATGACAAGTGAGTAATCTAATGCTTTTCTGACTTCAACTTTTCCATCAAATATGTGAATGGAGTGTCATTGGTGGCGGATGTTGACCAAAGACAACAAGTTTCTCCTCAGCTCCGAGAGGTATAGAACATCATGTAGAAGAAAGTCTGGAAGACCGGGCAGTTTGAGCCTGATGGTGCCAAGCCCTGATGGCTTGAGTTTTGACTTGTTTGCAAAGTATACTGCTCCATCAACATTATCAGTGAATTCTTCAAAGAAATCTCTCCTGAAAGTCATGTGGCAAGTTGCTATTGAATCGAGCAACCAATCATTTTTCCATGAAGCAAGTGAAGCATTGAATAAGTCTGTAGTTACTCCAATGTTGCAATGCGCTACAACATAATGAGCGGCTTCGGGTGCTTTACCTTTCCCTTTGTCATTGGTTTTACCTTTCCCTTCATTTATTTCATGTTCAATTCTTTTCGAAGGAAACATAGATGTGGATGCATCATGTCCATTTCCATTGCATCATATGCAATGAAGATCAAAGTTTTCTCCTTGGAATTGTCTGTGCCCCCTACCTCTAAAATTCCTCCTTCCTCTTCCTCTTCGGCCACCTCTTCCTCTAGAAGAATCTTGTGCATGATTCTTCTCCTTTTGTGCAAGGCGTATAACTTCTTCAGAAGACTGAGGAGTTGTCTTCTTCCTAAAGTCCTTTTCTCTTTTAGCAAACTTCTTCTCAAGGGAGTCAATGGTAATCTCCTTAAGGTTTCCACTTGCTTGCAATGACTCAAGATAATGTAAATTGATCGGATATAGTGCCTTGACATAAGCTATGAGAGGAGTATCTATCTCAACACCAACAACTTTTATATCATGCACAATGGATCTTACTTTGATGCTAAGGCAAGAGGGTCATCATTTTTCAATTCAAGACTGATCAACTTAATCATCAATTGAACAACTTCAAGTTCAGAGTGTGAATCATACAATTCCTTCAACTTCTTTAAGGCTTAAAAAACATTTGAAAATGAAGATATATGTGAATCACCTCTTCATTTACTGACGCTGCAATTAAGGCATTTAACGACGAACCATTTGTCCAGGGGAACCATTTGTCAAGGGATTTGCGTTCAGGTGCACCTTCCCAATTGGGTTGGTATGATTGCATCTAAGAAGAGGCTTGAGGGGAGTCTAAAGCTAAGAAGCAAGGAGATGGAGATGAGACCTTGACTGTGGTCAGTCAGGCCAAGAAGGGAAAAGGAGAGTTCCAAGGATAACGGTGAGGGGTCAAACTCATAGCCAAGGAAGAAGAAATACTTGAGCAAGATCAAGTGTTTCATATGCCACAAGAATGTGCATAGTGTTTAGAGAAGAAGGTGAAGGGGAAAGCACAACAAGAAACAACATCAATAAAGACACAAGTTGATGAGTTGACAAAGAGGTTTGAGAAGGAGTTCTCATTGGTCTCTTGTATATCCTACCAGCACCATCACCAGGAGTGCTTGGTACTTGGACAATTGTGCACCACACCATATGATAGAAGCACGAGAGTTGTTTAGTTGACAGGGAAAGAATTAGGGGTTCATTTGGAGCTTGATGATGATGCCAAGTATGTATTGAAGGGAGAGGGAACCATTAAGTTCTAGCTCGAGTCAGGAGGAAAATTGGAAGTAAAGGACATGTTGTTTGTAGCAATATTGAAGAAGAACTTGCTCTCAATCTCAGTGATGGAGGACAAAGGATATGAGGTCATGTTTAGGAATGTGTAAGTGCTCATTTGTCCATAGGATACTAGCACAAACATAGCAGTGCCCATCAGGGTTATAGAGGGAAACCTATATAAGTTGAAGGGCAAACCTATTCAAGCTTTGGTACATGATAGTGACAACCTGTGCTAGTTGTGGTACAAGAGGTTGGGACATTTGCACTACAATGCATTGTGGATTTTGAGGGAGATTATTATTGGTCTATGGCTACAACGTTGAGGAGCAAGGCATGTGCAACGGGTGTGCGTTTGGTAGGAATGCCAAGGCTGGTTTTCCAAGTAGTGAGAGCAGGTCTAAGGGGATCTTGGATCTCATTCATTCAAATGTGTGTGGATCAATGCTAGTAGCATTAGTGTAGGGAGCACTATATTATGTGACGTTCATTGATGACTTTTCTAGGAAAATCGAGATCTTCTTTATGAAGACCAAGGATGAGGTCTTTAGTTGGTTCTAAGAGTTCAAGGCCCAAGCCGAGAACCAAACAAAGAACAGGGTCAAGGTGTAAAGGTTGGACAATGGGGCTGAGTACACCTCCAGTAAGTTCAAGGATTTCTACAAAGAGGCAAGGATCAAGAGGGAGTTAACAGTCTCATACAACATTCAACAAAATGTGGTTGTAGAGAGAAAGCACCGATCCTTCATCAGTTCTACCAAGGCCATGATACATGTCGAGGATTTGCCCATGTTCCTTTGGTAGAGGCATGTAACACAACAACGTACATGTAGAACAATAGTCCTCATAGGATACTGTGGGACAAGACTCCAAAGGAAACTTTCATTGGTGTGAAGCTAAAGACAAAACATTTGTGGATTTTTGTTTGTCTAGTACACAATGTACACCCATGGTCTGTGGAGAAGAGGATGAAGTTGAAGACTTCAAAAGAGAAGGGCACATTCATGGCATATAACAAGACCTCAAAGACTTACAAGGTCTTCAATCTAGTGTAGAGGAAGATGATTGTGAGTAGAGATGTGAAGTTTGAGGACAAATTGGCATCTAGGAAGTCTCATGAGCCACTACAAGTGATAGAGGATGAGGAGTATGAGGCTTTGAAGGGTGAACAACATCTAAAGACTTCCAATTCAGGGAGTCAACCTTCAAGTTGGGAGGAGTCAGTAGCTCCTTCCAGTTTTATTAGGAGACCTAGGTGGCTTACGTAGACACTAAAAGATGCTCATGAGTATGTTGAGGCTCCTAGAAGCACATCCAGGGAGAGCAAGCATTCAAAGAAGTTTCCGAACTATATGGCATTAATGAGTAACATCATTGAAGAGGTAGATGACTAATAGGTTCAGAGGAATGCCATGGTGAAGGATGATTCATGGGATATTGTGCTAGGAGTGGAGGGAAAGCCAGTTTTAGGTGACTCTTCAAAACATTCCTCCCTCGCTAAGAGGGAGTGTTGATGATAGTAGCATGAAATAGGTACTTTTGCGCAGGTCTAAGTGTCTAGACATGTGGAAGTCGTCTAATACCCTTAACTTTAAAAAATTACTTTAATCAAAGGATTATTAAAGTAACTGACAATTATAAGAAAAGCGAGTTGATCTAATGAAATGCAAAGGTTATTTGCATTAGTAAATTAGATGAATCTCAACCATTGATCTCAAGTGATGTTGAGATCTAATATCAACTGTTAATCACTTTGGAGATTAGTGCTGTGGATTCAATCTATAACACAACCTTGTTAAAGGAAGGTTGGGCTAAGGGTGAAGACACATCTAGTGAGCATAATTAGATCTTAGTGATTGGGTGGAGAGAGACATTCATCCAGGTGTGCAAAGTCAAAGAGAGAGAACAAGGGGCAACAAGCAAGAAGGATCTAGATCAGCTAGCAAGATCAAACAACAAGTTTTGAGGGTTTGATCAACTGGACAATTTCCAGGCTTTTGTTGTTTGTATTTTCCTCGGAGGGCCATTTTCCCAGCAAGGGAGTCCTTGCACGCTGAAGATTTTAATTTATAAAGAAACATACTTGAAGGACATAATTTATTTGTGTGCATCTGTACGAGATTGATGTCATTTTTGCTTCCACTGTTTAAATTTTAAATAATTGTTAAGATCTCATCAATGCTTTTATTCAATAGATCTACAGTAAATTAATTTACAAGGTATTTACTAGAGAATGAATTACTAGTAGTTGGGGTTAGAAATTACCATACCCTAACATAATTTGGTTTGCATGTTTGGTGCACACATCGAATCTCTTGATTCATGTTATTAGTAAGTCGAAGCAACATGAAAATGGATTAGTGTCTTGTACGAGAAAGGGGAGGGGATGATAAATTTTATTATCAATAATAGTGGTGGCCACTTCATTTTCTGCGATCACTCAAAGTTGGAGCTACTTAAGCTTGTGTAGACTAGATCTACTAACTATTACCTCATCTCTAGGCACCTTTTGAAGGTAAGAGAGGCATTGGCTAGTACAATGTTGACGAGTTTGTGGTGGGGTTTGAAATTGAGGTATGCATTCCCTTCTAATGGAGATTAATTTTTGGAGGTGAAAGATATGCTCTTGATGGTTATCTTTGGGAACACGTAGGGTACGTTATGTAGTTCACCAATCCATTTATAAAATGATTCACTTTGTAGATTTAGACAAATGATAATTATCAAGGTGTATGAGTAGATGGACATCATGCTGGGCCAAATCAAAGACATTGTTGTGTTGAAAGATGCAATCTTGTGTTAATGTGTTCATAAACATTTGATCAAAAGGTGGGATAGTCTAAATGTTCCATTCCATCCTTAGAATACGTACTTACATGAAAATATCATTCTACATAGTGGCTGGCCCAACCAACACCTAGGGGTGGGGTTAGGAGAAAACTTGAAATAGGTTTAGAGGTATTTAATGGGTATATGATCACATTAGACAAGTTGATCCATGATAATGTTGGGTGTGACGAAGTACAAACTTCAAAATGAACTGGGCTTGCATATAAGTGGCAAATAAGTCTTTGGTAACACACATGCAACTAAATATCATATAGAATGATTTGTATGGAATGGTGGGACATGTATGCTAGTTATGTCACACATCATAAATTGATGGTGAACGTGCTTTTGCAGTTTCTAAACATTTCTTTTGTATAGATATGTTGAAGATCTAGAACTTCATTCAAGGATCCTTTTACGAGAAGGTTTTATAGAAGATGTTAGGGAAACATTAGAAGGCAAAAATATTTTTTGATATTGACTTCAAAATATCGGAGAAGGAAGAAAATGACATAATGTAAATGAAGATTTTGTAGAAAGATTGGTCAATGTGCACTGTAACTTAAGGTTGTGGTATTATTGTGAGGTGGCAAATAATGATAGAACATGCAATGATGAAGAGATCGATCTAGATGAGGATAATTTGGAGAATGGATCCATAGGTTTAGAATAGTTGGAGGATGAACTTTTTGTTGATGGGATTGATGACATGGATCATGTTGCAGAGATGCCAACCCATCCACTATCATTAGCTTAACAACCTCCACCTTTGCATGGGGTCTGTGTAGGTCGTGGTGGTGCTCGTTCTAGTTTCACATGATCACTTGTACCTAATTCTTTTGTTAGATCACATGAAAACAAATTAGAAGTTGCTTGTTGCTTGTTGCAAGAGGAAAGATTGGTAGATAGTAGAATTATGTCTTTCTCACTTTGAACTCTAGATTCTAGAGCTTAGAATTGTCTTTGTTATGGCATGTTTTGTAAAGATTATATGATAGTTAAAGTTTGAAGTTTAAATTGTTGATTGCACATTACAACATTTTTGGTCATGATGCATGTTGTCACTCATTGCCTTATGAGTTTTCAGTTGAGCAAAGTTGCCAAAGAGTAGTGAATTTTGAAGCCATCTTCTAGGCCACAGAAGCACTCAAAGCCAAATCAGACCCTCTCCATTGCATAGTGCTCGGAACGAGCTTTCCAACGGTATATGGAAGTCGGAAAATGGACTTTTGGATTAGAAGATATGGTCTATTGAGGTTCAGGGGTTCTGTTGCTTTTGAAATAAAGGGGAAGAGCTTATCGGAGGACCGAGAGCAGGTCGAAAATGTTATTGCATGTCCCTGTATGGATCATTGAAATTATATGTTTGAAAGTTGTGCTCCATGAATCATAGCACCCAATCTCTCTTTTGTCCATTATATTTATCTGTAATTCAAATAAGTGTAGAAATTCTTGATGTTTCAAGCTCTATGTGTTAAGCATAGAATTCTTGATGCTTTAAGCTCTATGTGATGAGTTTCTCTTTCTCCTTATCCTCTTTCATTTTCTCTACAAAAGCTTATTAAAGTGTAAGTCCTTGAACTACTCGGCCTCCACTATTTCATTCACATATTTCTGTGAATTGCATATGTGAAAATGTACCAGAAATACATGACTTATACCCTTGGATGAATGACTAACCCAATACATATGTATAAAATATATGTGATGTCTCCATTTCTAGAGAATGATATGAGACACAAAATCTAGATGTGCCCAGGCACTAGTCTTGTAAGGAATCTGAGGCTGTCTCTGGGAGCGACAACGTCTTCTGGTGTCGTTGTCGAGGAACGTATTGAAGGATTTTTCCCCTGGGGTACGACAAATTGAGCACTCTTTGTGTAGGTGAGCAAAGACGTTCTGATTGCATCCACATCACCTTGGCGACTCCACACTCCCCATCATCATTTATCATCTTGGCTTTTCAAAAGCCTCACACTCGCTCAGATACTTCTCAGCAGAAAGCCCCATTTGTACCGTCCCATCAGTCTTTGAAGCCTCCTCATCCAGCTCTCAACCCGTTGTTAATCACTACTCAAGAATTACTCCTAAAACCCTTTCATACCCTGCTTTCAGTCTAGCCACTCCTACTACTTTGTTTTTGGCCCAAGTTCCTCAGGCGAGTCTCAACCCCCCCTCCACTAATTTAGATGGCTCTTCCGGGTTTTTTGCTAAATAAATATGCCCCTCTTAATTTACCCCAGCCCCTAAGTGCTATGCTCCAGGACTACCTAAAGCTTTTGCCTAGGTTCAATGGGGAGTATGATAACACTGCACAGAGACACATTGAAACCTTCTGTGCCTTTGTTGAGAATCTAAACGTGGAACAACTGGATGCGGTCATGAGAGTTTTTGTACAATCCCTCAATGGAGAAGCCAGAAAATGGTTTAAAGCCCTACCCAATGCCTCCATCACTACCCGAGAGGAACTTGAAAACTCTTTCACACAAAAATGGGGTGAAAAGAGAAATCATGAGTACCTCCTCATAGAGTTTAACGCTATAAGGAAAAAGCCAATGACGATATCTCAAAATTTATAAAAAGGTTCAATAAACAGTATAATAACCTGCCGGGTGAGATAAAGCCTCCTCCATTGGTTGCTCGAGTAGCTTTTTTGGGAGCCTTTGAATCCGACTTTGGCTTTACTCTAAGGGAAAGGAAGTCTCTCACTCTAGATCAACTCCAAATCAATGCACTTGAGGTGGAAGCAAATTTCACCTCTGCAGGGAAGTCTAGAGGAAAGCAAGAACCTATTGAGAATAAAAGAGGGAACGAGGAAGCATCCTCCTCGGGTTAAACTAAAGAATCACCAGACCTAAAGTGGGATGAGCTGGATAAACTCATCAAGAGTTTATCACATAACGTTGGAAAGATTGGACTAGTGAACAAGAATCTCTCCAAACAGAATGCTCAAGTCAACAACCAGGGTTATAACCCACAGTATTGAAGGCCTCCATTGCAAATACTTCCGAGGGAAAGAAAGGAACAACTCGATTAGATCCCTCATCCTCTATATTTAGAAGATGATCCCGATGAATAATTGTCGAATACACATGAGATGCAGGGAAACTTGTATTCCGCTTTCTCTGAAGAAGAACATGAAAATTTGGCTCACCAGGTGACCAGTCATGATAGAGAAGCAGCGACAAATGAGGAAGATATAAATTATTATTGTAAATAGTTTGCAGATTTCATGCAAGCATAACCGCACCGTAAGTATGATCTAAGATCTTCAAAGAAGAGGTCAAGAGAACTAGAACAACAAGAGGGAACTGCTCCCCAAGTTATTACCCCAATACTAGATAAAGGGAAAGGTAAGCTAAATCTTGACCCTTCCAAGATAAAGTCTCCTCTAATAATAATGAAAGCAATAGTTCCGAGGGACACACAGAAAAGGAGGCACCTGTTCTGTTGAAAACTACCAGTGGTAATGAACAAGGAGCAAAACCAGGAGGTATAGAAAAAGTCCAACCCGCATTCAATCTTCAGAAGGAGCTTGAACAGGTAAAAATTCTTGTTCCTTTGACTGAGCTTCTAAAGCAACATACTTATAAAGCTCAAGTCTCTCAATTCATGCATCCATCCACCTCAACACCAACCCATGGCAGTTTAAACCTTTAAGAGGAGAGGCCAATGGTTATTTTTGGGCCGCATGTGGAAGAGCGTGATCCTTATATTGCACCCTTCTACGTAACCCTAGTAATCGATGACCTCTTATAGCATAATTGCATGTTGGATTCCGGAGCATGGCACAACCTCATGCCCCTAGCAGTAATAGAACATCTAGGCTTGAAATCACCAGGCCCTACAAGGACCTGTACTCCTTTGACTCTAAGAGGGTCAAATGCTTGGGAATGATGAAGGATCTGGTGGTAAACCTGGCTCAGATCCCTATGAAGTGCGTGGTAATGGACATAGTAGTGGAAAACATTCCCCCTCGGTTTGGCATGCTCCCATCTAGATCTTGGGGTTCCAAGGTGGGAGGCTTTATCAAGTTAGATCTAACTTATGCTACTATTCCCACTTTTGGAGGAGAGCAAAGGAGGTTGTATAGAGAGTCCAGGTTTGTAAAAACTGTGACCCCAGCTAAAGGCTCATAAAACTCCCTAGTGCATGGGAAGGAAAGTAACCTCTCATGCCTGTTCCTAGAAGAAGATGAGACCGTCTTAGAGGAAACGTCAGTACATCTAACAAGGCAGTCAGAACACCAGCACACAAATGAAAACGAAGTATGGAAATTATACTTTGACGGAGCAAAACTCAAAAGAGGGAAATGGCGCTGGAGTATTGTGTTGACCTAGGTTGTCATTGATGTCAATATGGCAATATTCTAGATACTAGATGACCCATGAAGGGGAAGCAGAGTAGATCCATGAAGAAACAGGAGCAAGGTCATCAGGAAAGCCAAGTCATGAGTAAGACTCTGTTAACGGAGGAGTTAACAAACGAGGCATATCAAAGCTATCACTTATGCTTAAGAGTATTGCAGAATATCAGAGCAAGAGAGGCATATCGTAAAGGACAGAAGCCATCAAAGTATGAAGGTATCAGAGAAGACATTGGAGCAAGAGGAGCCACATCAGAGGAGCATTGCATGTAATACATGCCCAAGAAGAACCGAGAGGAAGAAGTCATCAAAAGAGGAGTTAACATATTGGAGGAGCATAAACAACGCTATCAGAACTATCGGAGGAGCCATATATATGTCATATATATGCCAAAGAAGAACTATTGGAGGAGCATAAAGAAGAGCGGAATAGTTAAAAGAGGTGGAGCAGTATATAATATATATATATGCGCAATATACACTATCCGAGGTGGAATATATATATATATATCGGAGAAGTTATAATCCGTGGGTTCTACTATGTGCCACTACCCGAAACCCTGACTGCGATATACATTTGCAATATATATATGTAAGTGTTCCGAAGCATGGTTTTCAATGTATTTAATATATTATGGCTCTAAGCCTTGCCGCATTAAAACTTGCGAATTGCAACATATATATATATATATATATAATATATATATATAATATATATATATATATTATATATATATAAATATATATATATATTATATATATATAACTGCGATACATTGCGGACTCACTGCAACATTATGAAAGGCTCTATTGTTATATTGCATCTGCCCATTGAAACTTTCATATTGCAATACACAAAGGGCTGTCACCCCTGAAAGCGCCGATTGCGATATATGTGTTGCGGACCCGATGCAACATTACAGAGTGACTAAATGCTATATCACGTCCGCCATGTCGGAAGTGATCCATTGCAAGTTATAAAGGGATGGTGCTATAAACTATGATTGCGATTACACACGGACTCGAAGGGGTTATCAACTGCTGCTTAATATCGTATCGCATCTACAGGGAAATCGACCATCTGCCATCGGCAATGTCATGAGCTCGACTTATAAATGACCTCCGGAAGCCGCGATTTCCGATTGCGATAATGTTGTGGAGGAGCGGCCCCAATGCAGTTATAGATGCAGGTGTAATGATTTTGAAGTTCGCCCTTAAGCATTTCAGTCGGGTTTTTCCATATATTCCTGTGTATTTTAATATTTGTATTGCCCGGGGTTTTTAGGCCAAAAGCTTATAATAACGGTTTCGATAGTTTAGTGGGCCTAAACGATGGCGATCGCGATTGCGATGGTGACGTGGTATGTGGGGCCTCCCTGATTGGTACAGTCTCTCCGTAAACAATAAAGTCCTGTGTATGAACGTTATTAAAGAAAAAAAGGGACCTCTCTGATATTGTTTTAATAAACATCATTTCCTGTGTAATTCGGCCTACTCTTCTGAATTAACGTGTCTGTGAACCATTGGTTAATTCAAATAGGCAGAGGAGACTACAATGACCGAGGAGGGAAGTCGAAGGATCAAGCGTGCGCAGAGGAAACTACAACGATCGAGGAGGAAGCCGAAGAGCCAGTGGAAAGAGGAAACTGATGGTCAGAGGCATCAGGAAGATACAAAAACAGAGAACAAGGAAAGTTGAATGTTGTTGAAAAAACTGGAAGAAACAGAGGCAGCCGTAGGTCCAGCAGGACAGAAAAGCGCCGAAGGTCCAATAGGGCAGGAGGCATTCGAAGGAAGAGCATCTCTGCTGATCGTGTTACCCTGTGAAAGACTCAGACCTTTGATGAATGATTCAGGTACACAATGCAGTTTGTAGAAAAATTCGGTGATGTAATAAATAAAGTTCTATTTGACATTGTTTGAAGGGAGAAGTAGCCAGCAGAGAAGCAGTCATGCTGAAGCATTTACTGTGACAGTGAGAACAAATGCTTGAACAAAAAGTTAGTTCTTGTGCAGAGCTTAGTGTAGCTAATAGTAGACTCACCAAAGCTGTGTGGAGACATGACCAGAGATCATGCGGGCTATTGCAGACTCTGTGTGGATAGTATGAAGAGCTGTAAAGACTCCATAAGAAGACTGGTTGCCATTGATGCTGTAGCATGGAGACTACAGTGAAGCTTTAAACAGAGATAACTCGGTAAAGAAGAGTTCTGAGAGCAGAACACTGCTATCAAACATGCCTTGACAAGATTGGGTCAGAGCCCTTGAGGTTGGTGCCTCAGAAGTTGGAAGAATTGGTGTCCTTAGGGTTGGTGCCTCAGAAACTAGCAGGATTGGTGTCTTTGAGGTTGGTGCCTCAAAACTGGAAGGATTGCTGTCTCGGGAGTTGGTGCTCTTAAGTCCAAGGTTGGTGCTTTGACAAAAACAGAGTTGGTGCTCTGGAGGTTGGAGCCTCACAGAAGTCCAAGTTGGTGCTTGGCAATTGATTGCAACCATTTATATATTGTATCTATTTTATTGTAAAGATTTTATCTTGTGTTCTGAATATAACTGTTATAACTGGTAAAACAATAGTTGAAAAAGAAATACTGATTCACCCCCACCTCTCAGTAGTTCCAACATATTGTTGGTATCTTTGGAGGGCAGCCTGATACCCCTCTCATCAAGCTGGAGTTTGAGGCAACCGACAACATGGCGAAGTATGAAGCATTGCTCCTTGGGTTACAAACGACAAAGAATTTGAATATTGAATGCCTAACGGTCTATGGAGACTCTGAGCTGGTTGTAAGGGAGATCAAAGATCAGTGTCAAGCCAAACACCCCAGACTGAGGACTTATCGGAATGAAGTGTGGGATCTAATTGATAACTTCTTCCTGGCCTTTAATATCAAATTTTTGCCCAGAGAAGGAAATAGAATGGCTAACTCCCTTGCTGTAGCTGAAAGCAGTTTCAGGCCCCCTCAAAATCCGCTCCTCAGTTATGAGGTAGAAGTCAGATACAAACCCTTAATACTTGATAATGTCAAACACTGGCAGGTATTCGGGGACAACGAGCAAGTGAAACGATTCATAGAAGTCGTTGGGGAGTTCGCCAACTCCACCATCGATCAAGAAGAAGAAGAAGAAGCAAATCAAGAAGCCACTTCATGGAAAGACATAGTGGCTAGGCACAAAATTCTGCTACTGAAAGGGAATACCATCCCTCGCGGACTAGTCTTACTGGAAAGGATTTTTAATAAGGACGACATAGTCTCCAATCCAATGGCTCCAGAGATAGACGATCAAGTAGAAGACTGCAACATCGACTCAGAGGAGGAACCTCAGATGATCAGGGTATCACAAGGAATCCCCTTGCAATACATGCAAAAATCATAGTGCCTTTAAGGGTACTCTGAGTGGGTGGCCAACCTAGTGCCTGTCCGGAAAAAGAGTAGAGAAATAAGGCTATGGGCAGATTTTTCAGAATCTAAACAGGGCGTCACTGAAAGACAACTACCTTCTGTCTGAGATGGATTTTAAATTGCAAAAGGTGGTTGGCTCAGCCAGAATGTCCATGATAGATGGGTTCTCTGGTTACAACCAGCTGGTAGTCCACCTTGATGATTAAAAGAAAACTGCTTTTACCACCCTGTGGGGAACATTCATGTATGCTCGCATGCCCGTCGGTCTTATTAATGCAGGCGCCACATTTCAGAGAGCCATGGACATAGCTTTCATAGGGGAGCAAGACAAATTCGTGGTGGTTTATTTAGACGATAACACAGTCCTTTCTAAGATTGATGAAGAGAAAATCCTCCACTTGAAGCTCACCTTCAAAAAATGCAGGAGGTATGGTCTTTCTTTGAATCCTAAGAAATCTCAGTTCACCCTGAGTGAGGGGAAGCTACTAGGATACATAGTAGCGTAGGAAGGTGTGAAGATCGATCCTAAACGAGTCGAAGCCATTAGTCATATTCCTCTGCATAGGAATAAGAAAGAGGTACAAGCCTTTTTGGGGAGAATAAATTTCTTGAGGAGGTTCATACGCAACTATGCAGAAATAGTCAAGGGTATTACGGACATGCTTAAGAAGGAAAATGAAGTCAAGTGGAGCTCTGCCCCCAGAGATTCTTTCATTAGAATTAAAGAAGCTTTGGCTGAAGCCTCGATCTTAGTGAGCCCCGACTATTCAGTGCCTTTCTATATCTTTTCTTTCGCTTCTCCACATACTATTGCCGCAGTGCTGCTACAGAAAAATAAAGATGGTTATGAACAACCCATCACCTTCTTCAGCCAAGTCCTGAGGGATGTTGAGTTGAAATATAACATCTCGGAGAAACAAGCCTATGCACTAGTAAAGACTTTGAAGGCATTTCGTATGTATGTGCTACAATCGAAAATCACAACATTTGTCCCAACAACAGCGATCAAGGACATCCTGGTGCAAGGAGACAACTAAGGAAAAAGGGGTAGGCGGATAACAAATATACTAGGGGTTGGCCAAGGTCTTATTCGAATCAAATTGCCAAGCTTTAGGGATAAACTTGATAACAGAGGAAGGCAGACTAGAGGATCATCAGAGCGGGATTAAAACATCTGAGCAGAAGATTTATGCTAAATATGAGGGATCCACCTTGGTATAAGAACATTATTCATTATCTCTTATTCCTAAGGTGCCCGTTGGGGCTGGATAGATCCAAATATCGAACCCCGGTGGGGGTATTGCTGTTATGTTTGGTGGAGGGTGAAACCCATAAAGTGATTGAGGATTTTCGTGGCTGGATAGATCCAAATATCGAACCCCGGTGGGGGTATTGCTGTTATGTTTGGTGGAGGGTGAAACCCATAAAGTGATTGAGGATTTTCACAGAGGAGTTTGTGGAGGTCACTACAGTTGGAAGAACCCAACACATAAAATCCTCAAGGCAGGATTCTACTGGCCTACACTATTTGGGAATGTTCATTCCCTAGTTAGGTCATGCTAGAAGTGCCAAGTGTTTGCTGAGAGGCAACAACTTTCTCCTCTCCCCCTGATTCTAGTACATGTGGAAGGACCTTCTAGACAATGGGGACTAGATTTCATAGGATAAGTAAACCCATCGTCCAGTGGCCAACACAAGTAGATATTGACGACAACAGATTGTTTCACCAAGTGGGTAGAGGCCATTCTAGCCGGAAATGCTTCAGACTCAGTGGTGATCAAATTTATGGAGGAGAACATACTATCTCACTTTGGTTGTCCCTTCAAAATTATCACTGATAATGCTCAGGTCTTCAAATCTGCCAAGTTCATCAACTTCTGCCAGAAATTCGATATCATCATCGAGCACTCCACTACCTATTATCCTCAAGGTAATGGCTTGCTTGAGTCCTCAAACAAGACTGTGGTGAGGGTGCCGAAGAAAACCATCGCGGAGAATCAGAGGAACTAGGACTCCCAACTGAAGTTTGCCCTATGGGCCAATCGGGTAACTCCTAAACTATCCATGGGGAAATCACCTTTTGAGCTAGTGTATGGTAAGGTTGCAGTCTTCTCGATCTAATTAGCGATGACGGTGGCGAAGTTACTACAAGAAGCTGAGGAAGAGCCAAGTGCCTTGACACAAAGGATAAATCAGCTGGTCGAGCTTCATGAGAACAAAGAACAGGTAGGGGCCAAATTGTCAAATTACCAACAAAAGACGAAATCCTTGTTTGACAAGAAGGCCAAGGATCGACCTCTTCAACCAGGAGATTTAGTTCTCTGTTGGGACGTTCGACGGGAAGAGAACAGGCAAACACAAAAAATTCGATCCACTATGGTCCAACCCTTTCAAGATTGCAGAAGAAAGAGGAAATAACACGTACATGCTTGAAAATATGGACGATGAATCTCTGAATTGCCGTTAAATGGTCAGTTCCGCAAACTTTATTTCCAAAACTAGAGGTACCTGTCTTACACTCATTGTAAATACCAGTGTGTGTATTGTAATTGTTATATGAAATTTGTAGTTTATGTTGAAAAGTCCACTCACAGAATTATCGCTTGTTTAGAAATGACTCCATGCCCAATAGAAGGAAGGCTATTGGTTTGCGGGTTCTCAGCACCTTGCCAACAAGGCATTGTCCTCAGTTGGAGCCAATGTTGTTACTCACTGCTTTATGAGTTTCCAGTTGAGCAAAGTTTCCAAAGAGTAATGATGTTTGAAGTCATATTCCAGGCCACAGAAGTACCCAAAGCCAAATTGGACCCTCTCCATTGCATAGTGCTCTGAACGAGCTTTCCAACGGTATATGGAAGTTCGAAAATGGACTTCTGGATCAAAAGATATGCACTGTTGAAGTTCATGGGTTCTGTTGCCTCTGAAATAAAGGGGAAGAGCTTATCGAAGGTCCAAGAGCAGGTTGCAAATCGCAATTGCAGTTTCCTAGCAACAACAGTGGGGGGGACACAACAAACCCGCGATTGAGCGATCATCGATATCATTGATCGCAAGTGTCAAAAATCCAAGGCACAACATATCAATGATCGTGGATTCCAAGGTTCAGTGTTATTGGTAGTGGGCAAGTCCCCCATCTCGCAGTCCCGTGATATCGCAGTCCCACATATCGACGATCCTACACATTAGACCCCACAATATCGATAAATCGGTAATCAGCGGGCCTAACAAACCATTCTTAAGGCATTGCGAGGGAAATATGCCGATAGTGTTAAACAATAGGGGAGGGGCTGATTTCATTTTACAAAGGAAATCAGTTGCAAAACCAGAGACAGGCATGCATTTTCTCTCTCCTCCATGGGGCCACGTGGCCGAGCACAATTAGTCTGGATAAATCCACATGGTAGTTGACATCAACATGATGTGGCAGTATGAAGGACATGTGGCATGTAGATTCGACATTTTTAGGGGTCCTATGGGGGCATATCCATGTGACACGTGTCACCACTCAATAAGTGCCATGTGGCATTGATGATGTCATCAATCTCGCAATCGGCGATCACACAAAGCAAAGGCTCTCTTCTGTTGAAGTCCCTTCCGACCTGCGATTGCGATATGCGATCGACCCTCCCGGATGCGATATTTTATGTGTCATACCCTATGAAAGTTCGCGTATGGACAAATGGCCAGTGCTATCAAAAGAGGTAAAGAGGCTCCCTCTCCCATATTGTGATTGCGATACACCCGGTGGGCCCAATCTTGTAGATCGACGATCGCAAGGTTTAAGAGGAGATATCAAAGACAGGCATCAGAAAACGCCAAAGTGTGAGATTTTATATAACAATGGAAGAAGCCCCCTTGTAGGAAGTCCAATGGCCTTAGCGCTCGAGGACTAAGCACTTGGTCATAGCCCTTGGTCATAGCCCTTGGTCACACGAAGTAAAAGGGGCTAAATCATAAGGGGGCCAAATGGGATCGAAACTCGCTTGTTTCGTAATGCTTTAGTGATAAGCTATGTTTCAAGAAACGTGGTACAGAGGTCCGTTTCCGTACGAAAATTGGTATGAAATAGAAACGTGGCCAGTACGGCCGGAAACGCGTTTCACGGCCGTATGACCCACGTTTTCTCATTAACTTGTGTTTTTTTAAATTTTTTTTGTTTAATTTGTTTTTTAATTTATTTTTAGGGTATGTTAGTGACTTCTAGTTGCTTCTAGATGCGTGTCTAAAGTTATAAAAGTGAATTTTGCCCTAGTGTTGATATGCAGTTCATCAGGAAGTTTGAGGCATATGCAGTTCATGGTAAGTTAAATTCTTAAAGTAAAAGTGATATTCTCCTTTATTTTTTCATTTTCATCCTTTTACTTAAATTTTTAACATTACTATGAAAATGACTCAGGATGTTTGAGAGTGGTTTCACCCTCATTGGATTTCATATGGAGAAAGTAGAATTTTAGATCTCATTCAAAATCCAGCAGACTTATCTGTTTTTCAGGATTGGGGGGATTGTGATGTTTCCATTGGATTTTATCATGTACTAGGGTATGGAACTTGTATTTAATTAAGAGAACCAAGCCCTCTATGCAGGGGAAACTCCCAATAATCAAGATCATATAGGGTACTAGGGTATGAAACTTGTATTTAATCAAGAGCACTAAGGTCGTTCGACTATGTAGGAGAAGACTCCCAATACAACAGTGGTCCTCCTAAAGAATGGGATGTGGATGCAGAAAATCCTGATTTGGATCTCTCTCTTGCAGCCTTATAGTCTTTATTGTACTTGCAGCCTCATATAGTAATATAAATAAAGGCTGATTTTGAGATTTGGATATATAATAAAGGCTGCTTTCCGATATTCCGATTTTTTTATTTTCATTATGTGATCATTCATGAGTAAATGTGATGTAAATTAAATCTTAATGTTTAAGTGTAATAAATTATAATGTATCATTTATGCTTTATGAATACACCACACACACACACACACACATATATATATATATATTTTCAATATATATATATTCGTGTTTTCTCGTTTCCAAAATTTGGGGAGGTCGCGTTTCGTATCGCTTCCCGTTTCAGAAACTCGTACCCATTTCCTTGTTTCGTGCAACCTAGGTGATAAGGGCCAGCACCCGAAAATCCTCCATATTACACCATAAGTGCATCACCAGGCATATTAGGGGGCCGATAGCGTTCTGCAGAACTTTAAAGGTACGGTGGGTCTACAATTGTGGCATTTAACAAGGGACATGGAGCATTCAAGCTCGACATGGGCTGATCTAGAAAGGCCCTTTGTGACATAGAACTAGGGTCAACACAGACAAAAGTAAACAAGGAATTAGTGGCCCGGGAGGACTTGATTATCCAGCATGGTGCCCCCATAAAGAAGCTAGACGAAGTGCTGCCCAAGGGTCCTCTGCTTCAGTACTGCGGCATGAAACTGATAGCGCCCACTCTGAGCTTTAAAGGCTGAATGGTTCAAGCAGTAAAGACAGAAGCGACGAGAGTCGACTGAGCAACATAGGAGGCCATACCATGAACAAACTACAACCTGAAGTAGAGGCGATCACAGGGATGTGCATGAAAATATTTTTTGTTAAACATTCTGACTTGATTGTTTACTTGTTTTATTACCCTATAATGTGTCGCCATTAAATGAGGCATTTAATATTTTACAATGTTTTTGGGCCATAGAGCCATCCCTGGCTGAGACAACTATTCGATTTGACAGCCGAGACTCGATCGATTATATTTTGTTGTAGTAAATGTTCAAACGCTCCCCCTCTCCAGAGAAATAGGGGGAAGAAACTCTTTACAAAGGTTAAGAAATTCTAAAGAAAACAATACTTGTTATTTTCAGGCTGTATGGCTTTATAATACAAATATTTTAGATTATCAATGAAATGGTGGTGATTCCCCCTTCAAGTATTACAATATGTTATCTTTCTGTTAAAACCCATTAGGTTCATGTTTCTTCTTTGAATTCATGTAATCATAGCTGCTAGAAATATTTCAAACTTCCTCACAGATTCATTTGTATCGATATGTTAATGCATGTGCGTGTAACTTCCTCATAGATTCATTTGTATTGACATTGTTAATGCATGTGCCTGTATGGATCATTGAAATTATATGTTTGAAAGTTGCGCTCCATGAATCATAGCACCAAGTCTCTCATTTGTGCATTATATCTACTTGTAACTCAAGTAAGTGTAGAAATTCTTGATGTTTCAAGCTCTATGTGTTAAGCGTAGAATTCTTGATGCTTTAAGCTCTATGTGATGAGTTACTCTTTCTCCTTATCCTCTCGCATTTGCTCTACAAAATCTTATTAAACTGTAAGTCCTTGAACTACTCGGCCTCCACTATTTTATGCACATATTTCTTTGCACTGCATATGTGAAGAAGTACTAGAAATACATGACTTATACCTTTGGATGAATGAACCAACCCAATATATATATATATATATATATATAGTCGCTCCAGAGAGAGCCTCAGATTGCTTAAAGACCAGTGCCCGGGCACATGTAGATTCTGTGTGTCTCGTATGATTCTCTATATATATATGTGTGATGTCTCCATTTGTAGAGAATCATACGAGACACACAGAATCTACATGTGCCCAGGCACTGGTCTTGTAAGCAATCTGAGGCTCTCTCTGGGAGCGACAACAATGCCCAATTTCATTTCATGGTTGATGCTATGTGTTATATTTTGTTGATGCCAATCGCTTTATGTTGTAATTTGAAGGTTGATGGTTGTTGTTATGGTTGAAACATGATTGTTTGATGACAATGTTATAACTGCTAGATGGTTGGTGTTATTTTTGCAGTAAACGGTTGATTTTATTATCATCATTAATAAAAGAAATCAACCGTTTAGTGCACAAATAACATCAACCATCTAGCAGTGATAACATTGTCATCGAATGATGATGTTTCAACCATAGCATCAACCATCAACCTTCAAATTTCAACAAAAAACAGGATTAATCAATAGACTGCATCAACCGTGTAATGAAATAGGGCTTGATGACCAAAAGTGTTGTAATGTGCAGTGAGTAGTTTAAACTTCAAACTTAAAACTATGATATAATCTTTACAAAATATGCCATAATAAAGACAAATAACTCTAAGTTTTAGAATCTAGGTTCTAAATAGGAAGATGACTAATTTTACTATATGCCAAGCTTCCACTTATTGTCGTCATTCTAGCTTCAAAACCTCCAATTTTGCATGGGGGTTGTGTAGGTCATAGTGGTGCTTGTCCTAGTACTCCATGACCACTTCCACCTAATCCTATGGCTAGATCATGGATAACAAATTAGAAGTTGTTTGTGTAAGAGGAAAACTTGGTAGATAGTAGAATTATTTGTTTTTTTAAAGTTTAAAATCTAGATTCTAGAACATAAAATGATTTATCTTTATCATGACATGTTTTTTAAAGATTATTTGATAGTTTAAGTTTGAGGTTTAAAATACTAATTGTACATTGCAACAATTTTGGTCATTATGCCTTATTTCATGGTTTATGCTATCTGCTACAATTTGCTGATGACAAGTGTTTTCTTTTAAAATTTGAAGTTTGATGGTTGATGTTTGTTGATTCTTCTTACCCTAACAATCTAAAAATTAGTTCCGAGCCTTGTTTTAAGATCCGGTTGGCTCGGAACTGACTCGGTCGAGTTGGTCTGAGCCGGAAATTTTTTTGCATTCCGGCAGAAAAACCAGTTCGGGAGGCCAAGTGCCGAGTCATGACTGGATTCGCATCTACTCGGCCGGGTCAATCAATTGAGTTAGTGAACCATAAAAACAACGATTTTTCATAATTTTTTTATTTTAAATTTTAACATTTAGCTGAGTGCTGGGGACTCCAAATTGTTTTATAAATTGGTTAAGTGCTATTTGGGGTCCATTCCCCTCTCCCAAACCTATTTAACCCACTCAAATGCTCTCATTCTCTCACAACCATCTCATGCATTTGAGTGAGAACTTTAGTGAGAGTTTGTGAGCAGTTGTTGAGTTTGTTTTTGGAGCAACAGTGAGGAGTCTTGGGCAAGCATTGTAGCTGGAGTGAGGAGCTTCTTGGGCAGCCATTTGGAGCAACATTGAGGAGTTGATTTCTTGGAGCAAGCTTGAGGAGACAGTTTGTGCCTGGAGGTATTTTTTTTCACTTGTACAAATCTGTTTTTGCTTATTAAATTTTAGGTGCATATCTAGAAATCCTAGAGAGTGTTTTTTGTGAAAGAAATGAACATTGAATCAATGCTTTTTTTTTTTCATTTTCAAATTGTTTGCTTTCATTTCCTAGTCAAAAAATGGCACCTAGAGTGAGAGATCCTGCTTGGGCATATGTTGAAATGGTTGATAGTCAAATGCATTGCAAATTTTGCCAAAGGAAAATTAAGGAAGGTCCTGGGGGTATTAATAGGCTGAAACAACACTTGGCGGGGATTAGAGGCCAAATTACTCCATGTACCTCACCAGAAATTGGGGAGATTAGGAAGGAATTATTAGCCAACTTTGAGAAGTCTAAAGAAGATAAGGCTAGGCAAAAAGAGTTAGAGGCTGAAATTGGGAGGAAGAGGGAGATACAAAAAATGATGGCTACCAACCCCCATTATGATTTTGAGGGTTCTTCCTCTATCCCTCATACTGATGCATCCAACCCTTTTCGATATGTTCCTCCCTCTTTTGGTTTTGTTCAAGATAAGGGAAAGGGTAGAATGAAAAAGGGTGATATGACTATCAAAAGTTATTTCACTCTCTCCTCTCCATTAGATGCACATGGTCCTCAAGCTAGTAAAAGTCAAATGCAGCCCACTTTAGATGACCATTGGAAGAAGGAATTGAGGGAGACTGCTTGTGATTACATAGCTAGATGGTGGTATGATGCTGATATCCCCTTCAATGCTTACCGTTCACCATATTATGAGCCTATGTTTGATGCCATACATGCTGTTGGAAAAGGCTTCAAAGGCCCTACTATGCATGAGCTAAGGGGGTTATCGTTTGTAGAAAGAAATTGCCTCCATTAATGAGTATTTGAAATATTTCAAGGACTCATGGGCAAGAACAGGATGTACCATCATGACAGATGGATGGACTGATCAAAGAAACCGTACCATCATAAACTTTCTTATCTTCTGCCCACGGGGAACCATGTTTTTAAAATGAGTTGATGCATTTGATAAGGTAAAAGATGGGCAATTGTTGTTTCAACTATTGGATCAGGTTGTTGAGGAGGTGGGGGTGGCTAATGTTGTTCAAGTCATCACAGATAATGCCTCTAACTATGTTCTTGCTGGTAAAATGTTAGACGTAAAACACAAGACCATCTTTTGGATCCCATGTGCTGCACATTGCACAGACTTCATACTTGAGGATATTGGAAAAATAGATTGGGTCAAAAACACTATAGATCATGCCAAAAGCATAACAAAATTTATCTACAATCATTCATGGATTTTGAGCTTCATGAGGAAACACACTCGGGGCAGGGATATTATTAGGCCTGCCATCACTAGATTTGCTACTCATTTTTTGACATTGCAATCTATGCTTTCCCAAAATAGAAACTTGCAAAAGATGTTTTCAGTGATGAATGGAATCAAAGCAATTGGTCTCACAAACTGGAAGGCAAAGAATTGAAAAAGAAAGTTAATGAAAAAACTTTTTAGAGAAATACAACAGAGATTGTGAAGCTTGCTGAGCCACTGGTTAAGGTGTTGTGGTTGGTGGGTGGGGAAAGATTGGCTATGGGCTTCATTTATGAGGCTATGGATCAAGCAAATGAGCAAATAAAGAGGGCATACAGGGATAGAGTGGCTAAGTATGGGTCCATTTGGGCAATCATTGATGAAAGATGGAACAATCAACTCCATCATTGTATACATGCAGCTGGGTATTTTTTGAACCCACTGTATCATTATAAAGCTAAGGAGTCAGGAGCTTTGAGGGGGAAGGTCAGAGATGGACTGATTGACTGCATTAATCGCATGATCCCATTGGAGTCTGATCAGCTGGAGATACATCGACAGGTCACGACTTTCAACAATGCCTCGGGTACCTTTGGGAAGAACCTAGCAAAGATTGCAAGAGAAGCAGATGAGCCAGGTAAACAAAAATTTCAATTTTCAAATTCTTAATAGTTTTACTTTTTTTTTTTTTTTTTAAATTTTGTTAAATCGTTTATAACTTTATAATTTGGAAGTTGGATATAATTTGTAATTTTGTTGAGCTAACTCATTACCCTCCTATGTTTTTTGCAGCACAATGGTGGGAGGCTTTTGGTGGCCATTGTCCTGAATTGCAGAAGTTTGCAATTTGTATTTTGAGTCAAACTTGCAGTGCTACTGGGTGTGAGTGCAATTGGTCTGTCTTTGAGAGGATTTACACAAAGAAGAGAAACCGTTTGGATAAAAAACGGTTAAATGATCTAATCTATGTCCAATACAACCTCCGGCTCAGACGAAACCAATTGCTGAATAAAAGACCTGATTCAGATCCCATTGTGTTGAAAGACATTGATTCAACATCAGATTGGATAGTAGAGAGTCATCCAACAAAGTTTGATCCTGATGAGGATCTTGATTTAGATTTAGATATGGAGGCATCACTCGAACATGATGTTCAGTTGAATGCAGATCTCGATCCACCTGTACTACTAGCCTTAGTCTCACAGCCAGCAAGGACTCCAGTTGTAGGCGCTTCCTCTGCTCAGCCACGACAGAAGCACAACCCCATATCTTCTCTATCTCAACTTGCATTTGCTGCACAACGTGCTAGTGCTACCACTTCTACAGTTGCAGTTGGAGATGATGCTGATGAGGAGGAGCCATGGGGCCCCTTGTCTGACTCTGATGATGATCCAGAGATTGATCGACATGATCTTGGCTCCTGTGGCAGTAGCTACTAGCCAGTAATACTGGAGTCTGGTCACAGTTTACTTTTGTTGTAGAGGCCATTTCTAGCCTCCTTGGTTGTGTTTTTTGTTTTGAATCTTTGATCATGTATGTATTGCCATTGATGATTGGACAGTGCACTGGGTGCCATTTTGATATAATGGATATATTCATGAGCCTACTTTGATCATATGTTGTCTTCCATCTATATTATGATGTTGTGTGTTTTGGAAACATGAATGAAAATCTATAAAATTATGTTTTTTTATAAAAAAAATAAATATTCAATGTATTTTTTACAACGACCGAGTCATTGAAATCGAGCCGGCTGAGTCGATACGGAGTCGGAGTCGATCCTCGGCTCAGTCGAAGTTTCAAGACATTGGTTCTGAGCATATTTACATCTACTGAATAAAAGCATAACGAAGGTATAAACAAAATAAATTCATTGAAAAGAAAAATGTACCAATATCAATCATGAAAAATGACACATATATCATACCTAATCATAGTTCTTCATTAAAATTTTGAACTTACTTGGGCTCTCTTCTTGGGAAAATTGCCCAATTGAGGAAATACATACAACATTGGATTTGATCTAGCTGATCAAGCCCTCCTTGGCTGATATGAATCGCCTTGCTACGCCCTTCCTTGGACCTGCCACACTACAATCACACACTCCCCACTGAGATAACTCTCTCAGTCTTGTGCTGCTGTATGGTGTGTCTTCTCCTTCTACCTAACCTTGCTTCTATAAATTTACATTGAAATAAATCCCTAACCCTAATCTTCAAAGTGATTAATGACCGAGATTAGATCTCGCCTCACTTGAGATCAAGGGTTGCGATTAAAACACATTCATTAAAGTAATTTACTTTACTTTTCCTAAGTTTACTTTAGCTCAATAAGCCAACATATAATTATGTGCTTTTCCCAAGTATAACTTAGGCTAAGTTACAAAAACAACTTGCTGACACAAGAGGAAGTTTCTAAGGAAACTTTTGGCAACTTCTACATGCCTAGACACTTAGACATGTGCAAAAGTACTTGCTTGACCTACAATCTATTGAGAAATCCAAAAAGTGGCAGTTACACAATTTCCCTTATTATTATATTATCTTGTAAAGTTTTTCATTATTATTATTTGTTCTTTCAAATTATATTTTTCTTATCATCAAGATTAATGGCAAGCAACAAATAGAAAAGAACACAAGACGTAGGCATGTTGCTAGGGAAAAACCCCACTCTAGGGGAAAACCCAGTAAAAAATTCTTCTTTCAGTAGATTCAAGATGAGACGACCAAGACCCTTACAACTTAGACTCGAGACTCCCTCCATCCATCAAGTCAACCTTGCCATGCCATTCTTCAGTTCTATCATTCTTTGCTTCTGTAGGAATCATCCTTCTTCGCACTTTTATCGTTGAAGAGATCATCTCTACAGCCAATTCGAGCTCCTTCATCCACTGTGATACCAAGACTTGTCCACTGTAATATCACCATTGTAATAGCGTCACTGTAAAAGCATCAAGTCACTATGATATCACTGTAATAAGTATCGAGTCACTTATTTCTGTGGTAGCACTGAACCCATTTGCTGTGGTAGCATTGAGATATTTCCTCTGAAATAACACCGAACCATACCTTCTGACATATTACCGAAACTATGTCTTAAATCTCCACTGTAATCCGCATTTGTATCACAGTAGGTATCCCGAAAATGTCACTGTGACTTGTCCAAATTATTTTCTGAAATCTGAGCTCCTTTCTTGTGATGATACTGAAAATTTTCCTCTAAAATTAATGTCTGAACTGTCTGCGGTAGTTATGCGAAGTCCTCATCCTTGTATATATAGTTGTTGCCATCTAGAAATGAGCTGACATGAATATATGAAGAGGTGTGTCTCTGTATTGAGCCGACATGTGATCTTTAGAGGGTAGCCGACTTGGTGAGGATTCTTTCAATAACAAGGAGACTTTGATGGATGGAGGAGTCTTCACAAATTGACTTTGACAATAACCTAAACCTTACAATGGAGGTTTGATCTATACGTTTGACCCTGGCATGAAACCCATGGTTTAACAAGTCAATTAACATAATAATAAAATTCTTTTTTCTTTCTTTTGACAAATATATTACATTTGATTTCAAGTACAATTATGAACACTGAACCTAGTTACATTCTTCAACACAATCATCAACACTACCTCTTACCAAGGGAGTTACTTATGACGCCTAGAATTAACTTCGATCCTAGAGCTACATTCGCGACAATGGCTGCTCCCTCTAAACTGGAAGCATTTCCTACCATCTGGTTTGGAAACATCCTTGAAATCTTGCTGTCCTTGGCTTGGTTCCTAGAAGCCATGTTAGTGTTGAGTTGCTCAATAGTGGCAACACTATTGGGAGTTTTAATTTAGAGATTGTTTTGTCGTGTTTGAACCCGAGACTAGCTGCTGAATCTCTGACCTCGTTTTTATTTTTTTATTCGTAGGAAAGTGAGGCACTTGTTCTGTGTCATATGTTTGAAGAAACAAAACACAATCGTAAAACAAGGGTTCTAAGAATAGATATAAATGTAAAAGATTGCGAGAATTTTTTACAGGAAATTTTATTTTGTAAATTGACATACTCATCAACTGGATCTGCAAAATAGGAATAACTAAAAAGTTGAACATCATAACAATAACAATTTTTTAGTTGCTCTATTGTTGAAGTGGGTGAGATTGTCCTAGCAGTTATGTTATCAAATCCGTCAGGCTCACGGGCCTTATCCATGGATCCCCGAATCAGATATATTTGGATTCAAATTTGTTGGGATCTGCCCAGGATTTGTATGGACGACAATGTCGAATAACAAAGGTAGTGCAATGATAATAAATGATTATAAATTTGCATCAACTTGTATTTTCTCGGGTTACAATTGTTGGTGCCTTGCTTACGAGTTCGATTCCATTTTGTTGAGCACCACCTCTAAGGAAGGAAGGAACAATACAACATGGTTGGTGAGATGACATTAAATCCATGGTGATCCCTGCTCCATTTGAAACTTGCGTTGGCCAATGCTCGCCCACATTTTCATTATGACCCAGCACTCATAACAAGCGGTCAGTTAGCGAGATGTGTGATGGGCAAATTATGACATTTTGAATGCTCATGTACATTATTTAAGGACTTAATCACAATTGAGTTTTTGTCATGGATATTTATAATGCCCTTCACTTTGCAATGCTTAGCTTGGCTGGGTCGCTTTGCTCCCCAACCTATGCTTTGCTCAGTGGGTCCAAACACCACCTCTGCCATGTTGTGTGTTTGTGCTCGGTGAAGAAATAGATTCCTTGATCAACAAACGTTTTTCAGATAATTGATGGCTATTATAAATTTTAATGCATATGCATTGAAATTTATTAACTTCAAAATATTAAATTTAGTTAACTTTATCTTTTATATGTTAAATAGAGTTAACTTTAAAGTGTAGAATAATTAATTTTTTATTTATATAATCAATGTAAATACTTACAAAATAGTACAATTAATATAAGATAATTTACCTAATTTATTAATTTTATTTTAACAAATATATATATATATATATATATATATATGAATATGAATTAATAGTACATTAATTATAAGATAATTTGCCTAATTTATTAATTTATTTTTACAATATATATAATATATGGATATGAATTAATAGTACATTAATTATAAGATAATTTGCCTAATTTATTAATTTATTTTTACAAATATATATATATATAATATATATATATATATATGAATAATAATTAATAGTACATTAATTATAAGATAATTTACCTAATTTATTAATTTATTTTTACAATATATATATATATATATATATATATATATATACATGTTTTTGGAAAAAAGAAAAAGAACTTATATCTCCATCTTGAGAATATACATTGAGACGACCTAGAAGGTCCGTTCATGACGCTAAATTGTCTTATTTGGACCATGTTATCGTTGCCTAATCCACACCTCGAATCACGTGGAAGAAATCTTCAATCCATTGAGTTTACTGTCACTCTATCTCGACTCCTCTGTCTCGGTTAACTCCTAGCAAAACCAGGGGGTAGTCCCTAAAAAATAACTAATGCTGATTAAGCTATAACAAAACAAGAAAATATTTTAGGAGTTTAATTTGATTACACAAAATCACATTTTCTAGTAACATATAATTTATATGATTTGACAAGTAGATAGTCAAATAAAAAATTTAAATAACAAGATAGACCAAAGCCAAAAGTAAATGCTTGTGTTGTTGAAAAAAGAACTCGGGAAAATGTAATCGTGGCCCAATGAAGTATGTTGTCGAATGTTTTGAAAAAATGCTCTTTAGTAATTTTTACTATGGTTGAGTTCACTTGGAATTATTAAAGTGAGTGCAAAATAGAGAGGCGAATATGTTGATCCGCATGCGATTGCAATAAAAGTAAGTTAATCTATGTTTTGCTTCCTTTGTAGCTTTTATCCTTCAGATGAAAACAAATGAGTCGCTTGGAGATCCAACGAGAAGAAACTTGGTTTCATGGCATTCCCTTGATTTCACAAGGTAACAACAAGTGTTTCCAAACTTACAATAAAATTTGAAAGGGCTTACCTAATTAAACTACCCAACACAAGGCGACTTGGGTGTGGGAGCGGGAAGCGACATTTTCAAAAGCTTCCTAGTTGGGAGAGATTTTTATATAATATATATTTTGATGCATATATGTCAACAAAAGCATGTAAAATGATAAATTAGTGATAAAAAACTTAGAAACATGGATTAAACCATATAACATCATTCATCTAGTAGTTATACTTCATCAAGCACAAATCCACAAGTTGCAACATCTCGATTCTCATCAACCTTAAAGTTTCAAATTTTCAAAATTCAATATATAACATTTGTCATCCCTAAAGTTGTACTTGTAACTATTACTAGTAACCAAGCTATAACAAAGAATATCAAAGTTTCAAACATGAAATGAAACGTTTCATGAAGCATTATATTCATAATTCATTACCAATGAGTTATAAATGCCAACTTCAAAAAATACCATAATAAATATGAAAGAGTCCATAGTTATAAAAAGTACTACAAAGTACAAACTAGAAAAGACATGTAAATATATACTCTCAATTTCTTCTTTCCATGAGAGACCTTTAATTTCTTTTTTTGTGATACATGAGTAATGGGTGTCTCCTCGTGCATGGTGGGATAACCACGTCCAAAACCAGAAGGTACATGACCTTCACGTAATGCTATAGATGGAGGTGGTAGCAAGGGGAAAGCTGGTGCAACTTGAGCACTGCTAGTAGATGATGGGGGTGGCATGGCTATTGTTGTGTCATCATGATCTTTCAAAAGCTCCGCTTTCAATTCTTCTAAATATATAGCTCCATTCTCCAAATTATCCTCCTTTGGTTTGTTGCCCCAAGTGATATATGATCTATTAGCACAAGCCCACTCACAATAATGTGCTAACGACCTCAAGTTGTATTGCACAAAAACCAAGCTTTCTGCCCGGTTCTCATTGAGGCATTTTCTTCTCACATTCTAGATGAAGCTATAGGCGCTCCAACACCTCTATGTAAGAAGTATTAACAACTTGTGAAAGCACTTTTACTGCTAATTTTGCCAAAGGTTCGTTGGATCCATACATGTTCCACCTTCAACAAGATTCATTTTGTCTCGATCTTCGATTGCATGCAAAAAACAAAACACTCCAGTTTGACTGAAGTATTTACTTAATTCTACACGCAATTTAGCACACTCCTTCCTATTAGGAGCTTGCTTGTCTAATGTTGCCATATACCCAACTTGTACATCTGGATATGTATGGGGTTTGACCCTAACCCCACCCCCAAGTGCAAGTTTGCCCAACCAAGATGGAGAGTGGTATTTTGGCATAAAGACATATGCCAAGGAATGTAGTGGAACATTAAGTTTATCCCACTATGCACATACATATTTGTGAATATGATCATACAAGATGGGATCTTTCGGCTGAACAATATCTTATATTTGCCCTAACATGTTATCCATCTTCTCATACACCTGCCGAATCACTGGTGCACTTCTATCTACAAAACAAATCATGTTATAAATGGGCTTAGTGTATTGTAAAACATCCCTCACACTTGCCCAAAATTGACCATCAAGAGTAGTGTGCTCCACCTCTTCAAAGTCTTCTCTGTCAGTTGCGGTTGCAACCTTGTCCTTTAATACCCGCCAATGTGGACTTGATACCATGCTAGCTAATGACTCTCTTACCTTCAAAAGGCACCCGAAGGTGAGGTAATAGCTAGCAAATCTAGTTTTCGCAATCTTCAATAGCTCCAACCTTGAGTGACTACAGAAAAGGCCATGGGTATTGCTATGATTGGTAATAAATTTTATCATTTTCTTGCCTTTCTTGTACAATTCATCAATCCATCTGTATTGAGGTTCCTTCATCTTAATAATGTCATGCATCAAAAGGTTCATTGTTTAACCAAACACCTAGACCAAAATATGTTGGGGTATTTATCCTTAATGATTGCTCCGACTGCCTTACAATTAGAAGCATTATCAATGACGATTTGGATGACATTGTATGGCCCAATACTTTCAATTGTTTGAATTAATGGTTGTGCAATGTTGAAGTCAGTCTCGAACTTTTCTGAGTAATCATGTGATGAAAGGAAGGCTGAACCAGTAGCAAACACACCAAGAACATTTATTGATGGCTTGTCTTGTACATTTGTCCAAGTATTAGATACAATGGATACCCCATATTCATTCCAAGCATTTGTGATTTTACCCAAAGCATTTGTTATTTTGGCTTTTTCACGATCAAGTCCCACGGTTCTAACTTTGTCATACCTAGGGCTCTTGTATCCTTTAGGGTCATCATTAATGGCGGCAACCTTTTCATGCCAATAAGGTGAGCGAAGAACATTGAATGGTATCCCCCATGCAAAGAGAAATTGGAATTTTTTTGCATCCACATCATCCTACACCCTTGATTAAGTAATTTTGATATTGTTTTATGCCTTAAAGAGATGTCTATCCCTGTGGCTTCATATACACTACCATGGGTGGATGCAAATGGAGTTCTTGCTCTATGTGGGCTAGTGGTGTCATGTTCAACTTCACCCTTTAAAATTTTAGATCTGTATTGGGCTTCCTCCTCCTCCCCATGCTTGGCTCTTTGTTGTGTTGACACACTTAGATATTATATATCATTTTTTGGGATTCAACTGCATTAAGTAAGTCATTCATCTATGACCATTTCCATGAGAGGTAGTCATAATTGACTAATTTCTCATGATTTTGAATAGTCCACTTAGCACTCATTACATCGGGTGATGCTCACAGGGTTGAAGAAGTGGGATTGAAACGAGTGAAATAAAACACATAGCGTCAATCATCACTTCCGGGGCTTGCACCCAGTAACCAGGACTTTCCGGGAGGTCAGCGATCCCAGATCGCCTCTGGCTCAAGCACGCTTAACTGTGGAGTTTTCCCCACAATCAAGCCCACTTAGCTTGCTACCCCATTTGCAAAACCTTAGCAAGTATTGTGCCTCATGAACCATTCAAGTAGAGTTCCCTTCACTCATTTGAATTAAGTATTGGGGGTTTTCGCAGTGCACTATATTGGATAACATTTTTTGGGATTCAACTGCGTTAAGTAAGTCATTCACCTATGACCATTTCCATGAGAGGTAGTCGTAACTGACTAATTTCTCATGATTTTGAATAGTCCACTTAGACATGTTTTAATTCCTATTTGCTTAGTTCCATCCCATGCCATTTTCCCACAAGGATGCCTTCTGGCATGGGTATATGAACTTATGTAAGTGACTTTTCTATGGGGGCATGTAAATTTATTGGTTCCTCCCCCTTTCCCTACTGCAAGCCTAGTAACATATTTCTATAAGGGTGTTTGGTCTACCTTGGTTTTCTTTCCATTATCATCTCCACTCACATTATCCTCCTCCTCTTCTTCCTGTTGGTACTCTTCTTCTCTAGGGTTTCCTAATCCACCACTACGCACTTTTTCATCATCTTCATCACTTCTTCTTTTGCTCCCCACCACCACCATCATAACAAAAAAAGAACCAACAAGAGAAGGCTAAGCCATATATCCATCATGTTTGGTGCAATTTGAGTTTCTTGCCTGCAATAAAATGGAGGAGGAATGGGAATTGGGAAAGAGTAGGAGAAGAGAACATCTTTCATTCAGAATATAAAAAAGACAAATGCTACATGGAAAAAAAATTAATGGGATTAGACCCTACCTCTTTGGTTATCCAATGATGGGGCCTTCAATCTCCCAAGCTCCCTCAAATGGTAGCCTTCAATCTCCCTTGCAAGCTCCTGAAGCTCAAACCCTCTCAATCCTCCTTAAGCTTCTCAAGCCCAAACCCTCTCAATCTCTCTCAAGCTCATGAAAATGATGCAAAGTGGGAGGGGAGGAGGCCTTTTATTCTTTTTGCCCCTCTTCCCTCCAAAAAAAATTCTCCTCTAAGTAGGCAACGTGCATTTCTCAATAGGGTAGGGATTTTTTTTTGTTTTGTGTAATTTAGTTATTTTATCGGTATTTGTTTTTCTGCGGGAGCGATCACTGCTATATAGCTCCTGTTGAAGTTTCTAAGTCTACTTAGTTAGAAACCCTTCATGCACTTTATTTGATTTATTCCTACCTACTTATTATGTTACTTAACAAGCTATTTACAATGTAAATACTGAAAATAAACACTAGTGCATGCTCAACATATTACAAATCAACAACTAAAGGAAACATAAACAATCACACCATATGACACCATTATTTTTGGACCAATGTCCCCGGAAAAATCCAATGTGGGAAAACTGGTGCAACTATCTGAGGGTTTTCTTATTAAGCAATATCAGAGTACAATCTGGGTGCCGAAACTGGCCTACCCAACAGAGAATTTCCTTGGCAGTAATAACTCTCAGTTTCTAACAAATCTCTTGGCAGAAACCCCGGATAATCCTTTCGGCAGCTCCTCAGCACCAATCTGCCGCAGAAACCCCAATGTCATCCTTTTCTGGACTGCGTCATCCCCTCTCTGCCTAATGTTGGCCCTGCGTCACCCCGAATGGGTCTACGTCAGCCTTAGGAGACCCTGTGTCAGCCCCTTGGCCCTTTGCGTCAGCAGTGCTGGCCTCTTTGAGGCTCTGCGCAGCTCTCGACTGCCTCTGCGTGGCCTTGCGTGAGCCTTGGTTGGCTTTGCGTCACTCTTGCCGGTTACTGCGCTGCTCTCCTGACACTATCTCTGCCTTTCTGTCTCTCTGTACTCAATGCCCCTCGGCTGCAACTCCCGATCACTAATTCTGTCTCTCTTAGCAAGCCCCGCTCTAGAGAATAGAATGACTGATCACTCCGGTGTATTCTCCAGGTGAACCTCAAGCCTCCTCTTATACTTTTTCTGTTGACATATCAACGACCGAGATTAAGTCCCTAATCAACAACAAATATTAGATTTGGCTTGATCCATATCTTTTGGACCATTCTAACATAGTTTCATATTAATACACATTAATATTTTATTTACCGTAAGTTTAGACTTAGGGATTCCATTAAAAATATTAATTATTTTAATATCTCCTGAACTGTTTAGAATTTGCCCAAACCCTTTCTGGGTATTGGAGATCTCATGCGCCCCAGCCTCTCCGCCAAATTTCGTGGCTAGAGCACCTTTGATACTACCCCAAATCAACAGCTCCTGAATGGCAGGGAGCACAAATTTGGTTAGGGAGCATGCTCTTGGGGTCGCTCCTGGATGCACTTCTACTCGGAGTGTACTTCGGGAGTGAATTCAGGGAGGGTGGGGGCGCTCCTCCACAACCTTGATCTAACGCAACACGAGTTTTTCTTTGAATCATGCCAAAGGTCAAGATTTCGCTCGTGATGGTCGAGAGCATAACAAGAGCATGGAGTATTTGTTGGAGCATGGTAGGATTTTGCTTCTTATAGTTTGAAGTTCATGAATCAACTAGGTGATCGACTCCAAATCGAGGTGCCTGAAGAGCCTTAGAAAATCTTGTCAAGAAACTCTATTAAATATAGGTGCTTCCTACATAAGAAACCTGGAAAATATGCCAATCACCAAGAGGTACATATAATCATCAATTTCTAAATGCAGGAAAACAAATAGATTTTACCACAATCAAATTGAGAAATCTACTACTACTGGGTAACAATACCCCTTCAAAGGCCTGTAAACAGAGCTTGAAAGCAAATTAAAACAAGGCAAAGTTACCTCGTGCATTAAAATCAAGCATCCACACAAAGCTTGTACACCATTATTTGCCTCCAAAGCCCTTTTTTATTTCAATGATGAGTACAATACCAATGCAAGCAGGCTGCCTTCTAATAGACCACTGACTCTATGAAATGGAGGAGAGTCCTTTGTTTTATAGATCAAGAGGGAGGAGTTTCCAAAATAACTTTTCAACTCGAAAAAGAGGAAACTCTTTCAATTAGAAAAAGAAAGGAAACATTTTTAACTAGAAAAAGATGAACCTCTTTAACTTTGAAAAAGAGGAAACTCTTTAACTAAAAAAGAGGAAACTCTTTAACTAATAAAAGAGGAAACTTTTTAACTAAATAAAAATTTAATTTATTCACCTTTTTCAGTGACTAATTAATTATCACGAGGAAAAAATAATATTTTCTTTTAGAAAAGGGGTACGAAGGGAAAGTGGGTACTCTGAGTTAGAAAATGAGCACCCCCAAAGGCATATGACACCTCCTAGTACCACTTTTTTAATTGTTACGTAAATTTTACAAGGAAAATTCCCTTTTGCAGGAATTTTTAATTATATAAAAAAGTCCTAGAAAAATCTAATGCAATTCTGTAAGACTTTGGATAATGAGTAGCATGGTAATATATTATATACATTGACTCTAGACTTAGATAACACCACTAAGGCCTAACCATTGGGATGTACTCTAGCTTTGGAGATATGAGTGAAAAACTTAGAAAATTATTAATTGCTATAAAGCAAAAAAAAAGAAAAGAAAAGAACCAAGTAAAAAAACACTCTAGAGTAACTTCCCTAATAACGAAGTCCTGGGGAGCTAAGATTTTTACATAAGTTCATCATGCTAACATCATTTATTACAATTCCCTCATGGGGGTACGAACGTTGCGTAGAGAAGAAAACCAGAAGAAAGGGCAAAATTGTCCTGCAAGTCTTCTGAACTTGAAATCCTGATGCAGCTACATGATCCTGACTGGACACCTCCTTCCGCTTAGGACACTTAGTGGCATAGTGTCCAAACTCATGGCAATGGCAGCAATTGATCTTGCTTAGATCTTTCTTCTTTCCCTCCTGACTGGACTTAGCCACTCCTTGGCCCTCCTTGTCCTTGGCCTTGCTGCTTTTGCCTGCCAAGGCAAAGTTCTCCTCGTCCTGTCTCTTCATTGATCTACTATCTTTGGCCCCTCTCTGGATCAATCTACCAAGACTTGTGAAGTCCTAGAAGAGCAAAACTCACAAGGTCATGCTCTGGTGCAGTCATGCCCACACCACCTAGCTCATCTTGTACCCGAGTGAACTTCGACATATATGTGACGATGGGATCTCCAGCGTTCATCCGGATACTCCTTAGCTTCTCCTTAAGAGCAAGCTTCTTGGTATCACTGGTACTCTTATGTAGATCTAAAATAGTTTTGAACATCTCAAAAGCTGTCTTCTTCTCATTGATATGAGAAACTACATGATCTCTGATCCCTTCTAGAATAATCCTCCTTGCCTTGATATCATTCTTATTACGCTGGGCCAATTGTTGGGCATCTTGAGGTGGTGATATTGCGTTCTTGACAAAGTCTCCCACCCCATTATCCACCAATACTATCATGATCCTCCCTTTCCATGGAACAAAGTTAGAGGCTCCCTCTAAACAGTGGTCTGATCTCAACCCTTGGAATGCCATCCTGTTTACCCAGAGAGCTCTTCTTCACAGACCGATCTCTGTCCTCCACAAATCTGATCAGCTATGTTCTTAAAAAAAACTGCCCGCTCAACTGTCACAAGCCTGCTTCTTGTTGACAGTGCTAGGGCACCACAATCAGACTGCCCACTAACAGTAACAAGTCTGTCCACTTGTTCTCTGTACTTAAGGCATCTTCTAGCAGCCCACACAACAGTGAATCCTCACACGTTTCCACTGTAACTTAGGACCACTATCTTCTGTCCAAAAACACGCAGAACAGCCCTCGACACTTCCCTGCAATCATCAACTAGAGACACCTTCTGTGGAACTGTATGTCTGCTCCTCATCGGCCCTGTTAGTGTTCTCTGCAGTCACCTTAGGACAGCCCTAACCAATGGCCACTATGGACCCTACAACTCCGTGTTTACCCCAATCCTGGACCCTTTAGGCCTGTGCATCACCACGACGAAATTCGACCCTTAAACCAGCACCCAACCAATGCACAGTTCAGCGACTTTAAGTTACTCAGCCCTCCCTGATGCACTAAAAATAGCTCGGCCCTAGTCACAGGAATAAACCAGAGTCTTATGCAGAGTCTCACATATGATGATTTGCTTTGGATCTATTAATCACCTTGGTGCTTGTCTTTATACTGATCTGCGCTCTGATACCATGTTGAATTTCCCTGGAATTCTGCAACCACTTCGATGATTTCTGAAAGCTGAACTAGTTACAGAATTCCTCAACAATAGAAGCAGTGGAATTACATAGAAATAAAGACACAATTACACAAGATTTTTCTAGGGAACCCAATTGGGAAAGCCCTCTGCTTGCTGTAGATTTTATTGACAGAAAATTGAGCAATTGATCTCCTTAGAAGGCAACCTGTTTCAATAGAAAACAACCTAGTCTTCACTGCTAATACTTACCTAGAACTCCCTGCAAGAACACTTGATCTAGCTTCACTTCTTTGCGCTATCTAGCTCCTATTATTTAGTGCTGGAAATCCCTATATCCTAGCGCATATCTGAGCTCTTATTTCCTAGGAATTTCGTCTAATTCCTTGCACTGGTCTGCAAGGAATTCTCTGTCACGAGACTGCGTATAGGCTGCTCCTAGGACCTAGATACGATCTTCCCACAACAAGCTCTCACACACACAACCTGTGCATACAAGAATGAATTACAAAGGCGTGTTCGTCCTCCTTATAAGCTTTTCGACCATGCTAAATCTGGCAAGTTAATTTTAGAACTCAGACTTGTGATTGATTTGTTAACTGAGTCAAACTGACTCTTCTAACTTGTCCTACCTCAATTAGAAATTGAAGCTCACTAATTCGTTCTTTTTCAAAAATAAACTCATACCTGGAGGCAAACAAAACTGAGCCTCCAACTCCTGCACATGAGTTAATTGCTACAATTTTAAACAATCTCTGTCAAAACAACAGGCTTTCCTATCCAGTTCTTAGCATTTTTAACTGTCATGACATCATCATTGTTTATCAATATCAATACATAATCAGAATGCTTCTATAAAATAGGAGATAGAATTGAATGACCACGGCCTCCAAGGCCTGATCGTGCAAGAATTCTACTATCTCCAATGCTCTTGGCCTCACCTGTATTGCTTCCTTGGATAGATGATGCAGGAGTATCCTGCTCAGAGTATTATTGTTCATTTGGTTGATTTAGGGGGTGATGTTTAATGTATTTTAGGAATTTTGTATAGATTGAGTGAGAAATCTATGTGTGAGGTTTTCAGTTGTGAAATATTCTCAACTATGTGAGAATATCAGGGATAATTGATATGGGTAATCTCGTAGAGATCTTAGGGATTACGAGATCCTCGAATAGGAATTAGTTGAGTGAATTATGGAAAATATCATGGATTTAGTATAATCTATAATCATGTAATTATGCTATAAATGTAAGCCTGCGAGGAGAGTGTGGGGGATAGAGGTTACAGTGTTAGAGAGTTAGAGAGAGCCAAGTAGTGGAGTGAATAGATCAAAGCACAAGATGTTCTGAACATATATGTAAATACTGTTATGAATGAAGAAGGAGTTTTGTGTTTAAAAGTGGTTTCTGCGTCGTTTTTATTATGTGATTTGATTCTTTAATCGTAGGCTGAATCTTATGTTAAATCCAGGAAATTGTGTGTGAAATTAAACCTTTAGTGGAGTCTTTGTTTGAAGATTGATGGTGTTCGCTGGTGAATGCACACACCTTATCACAAGAAACAGATCCGAAACATTATAAGATCAAGTTGATTGATAAATTCGTGAAGAAACCCGAAAGAAGAGCAGGATTGCCCGATCGACAGATCCAACAGATCTACGGTCATCGCGTGCCAATAAGCACAAAGGTTAATTCCAAAAATGGACGCGATCATTTATAAAACTGAGTTAATAACTCAATTAATCGTGACCGTCTACTTGAAAAGCTTAGGTCGTACGATAATCGCGTCGAAAAATGCACGGAGTTTAATCCAGATTCCGGATGCGATATGTTATGAATTGTGGTTTAATCCATTAAGTTCCGGATCGATTGTAACCATTCATTGTAAATGGACGAGATCTGACGGATACCACTCGGGAAGATGTGCGCTGGTTAATTTAGAATATGGACCTGAGAAAGTTATGAACTGGCATTTTATTTCCTTTTGGTTCCATGGGTAAAAGTAAAGGTTTGCCATATATCAGGAAATTTAAATAGTTCTGCTATTTTAGCAGAATAACTTAATTTGTAGTCCATGCAAGAGATTGGGGTTTGATAGTTAATTAAATAGGGGTTTAATTAATTTAATTTTCGGGATTTTTGTTCAATGCAGTTTCACTGCATCAAAGTGGTATCAGAGCAGAAGAAGATTCTGCGTGAAATATGATTATTTGTCAGTGTTAGTCTTTGTAATTTTTGTGCAGAGTAACAACAGAGGAAGGTGAGAAGATTTGCAGCAGCCTAGAGCAAGGAGTGCTCATATGGTTCCAGAGGAGAGAACCAGAGAGATGCCAAAAGACTAGGCTCAAAGGGGAGAAGCTTAGTGAGGTATTATGTAGCAGGGAGGACTTGTTACTGCAGAGGTTTTGTTGGAGTTCATGAATGTTGTTACGAGAGATCAAGTAAGCATATGACAAGGAAAATTAGAGGCGCAGCGGAAGCGAAGGGAAAAAAGAGGAGTCAGTTTTAGGATTTGATTGAGGTAAATATTTTCTTTTATTGAATTTTGAATATTGATTTGAGTTTGAAGAATTAGTGAAAATGAACATGGAGGAGCTTAGGAAAGGTTCAAATAAATGTCAGATGAGTCATGAAGAGCGTAGGATAAGTATTGCAGTGATGAGAGCAGAGTTGAATATACTATAGGAATGGTTTCAAGAGAAAGAGAATGAAGACCAAAGACATGGATGGAGAATAAGGAAACGGGTCAAGTGGAATCTATTGCAACAGAGATGGAATGCTATGTTGATGAACAAAATTGAACAAATACATATTTCTTTATTGGAGAAGGAGAGACACATGGGAATTGAGTCACAATATAGAGGATTTGCTGAAAACCAGAAATTCCATGGTGGGAATTTGGTGCTTGAAGCATCAAAAGAGACCGAAAGGTTTGGTATTTTTAAAACTGATAGTTTGTCTATGAATGTAGGTATGGTACTAAATAAGGAATTTGTTGCTATAGAGACAACTAATGACCATTGTTATGACCAAGAAGTCTTTTGTGAACTTGAAGGAAATTGGGATGATTGTTTTTCATTCCATGAAGTTGAGTTTGCAGCGCAATTGGAGAAAGAAGTAGCAGACAAAGAGCCAGAGGCCGAAGAAGTTGAAACTAGAGAAATTGTAACAAAAGAAGGAAAGGACACCATAGAGAACATCAACTGTGTTGATGTGATTAACAAAGAGGAAT
This sequence comes from Pinus taeda, assembly GCA_000404065.3. Taxonomy (NCBI): domain Eukaryota; kingdom Viridiplantae; phylum Streptophyta; class Pinopsida; order Pinales; family Pinaceae; genus Pinus; species Pinus taeda. The sequence continues at coordinate 68,976 of APFE030532702.1, forward strand.
TATTCCTAAAGCATGGTGGAGGAAATTGCTTTACAAATATACATAATTTGGTTGACAGTTCGAGTAATGATGATGGTGAACTTTCAGATTTAGTTCTTACTAATCTCAGCACGACAGAGTTACCTAGCAAAGCTATAGGTGCAGACGGTGAACCAGTTCGAGACTTGTTCAAAATTTGGAAACCAGGAAGATGGATATTCAAGTTTCCACATGCAGTTCACAAGTCTTTATTTCCAGAAATAAAGATGGTGTGGTATGGAAAATCGAGAGTTACATCCAATAGTGTTCTGAAAATACTATTCTCGGAATTTTGTGCAAAATTACAGAATGGAGTTGATACTTTGAAGGACCATTAGCAAAACAGAGTTTGGAATCCTGGAGGTAGCAAGTGATTCAGACTTGGAGCTGTCACATTACTACAGAAAAGTGACAGACCTTATACACAAGAGTCTATGATTTTTTTTCTACATCGGGAGTTTGATGTAGGAGCATCCTGCTCATAGTATTATTCTTCATTTGGTTGATTTAGGGGGTGATGTTTTGACGTCTTTTAGGAATCTTGTATAGATTGAGTGAGAAATCTATGTGTGAGGTTTTCAGTTGTGAAATATTCTCAACTATGTGAGAATATTAGGGATAATTGATATGGGTAATCTTGTAGAGATCTTAGGGATTATGAGATCCTCGAATAGGAATTATTTGAGTGAATTATGGAAAATAGCATGGTTTTAGTATAATCCATAATTATGTAATTATGCTATAAATGTAAGCCTGCGAGGAGAGTGTGGGGGACAGAGGTTACAGTGTTAGAGAGTTAGAGAGAGCTAAGTAGGGGAGTGAATAGATCAGAGCACGAGATGTTTTGAATATATATGTAAATACTGTTATGAATGAAGAAAGGAGTTTTGTGTTTAAAAGTGGTTTCTGCGTGGTTTTTATTATGTGATTTTATTCTTTAATCGTAGGCTGAATTTCTGTTAAATCTAGGAAATTGTGTGTGAAATTAAACCTTTAGTGGAGTCTTTGTTTGAAGATCGACAGTGTTCGCTGGTGAATGCATGCACATTAACACAAGAAACGGACCCAAAACATTATAAGATCAAGTTGATTGATAAATTCGTGAAGAAACCCGAAAGAATATTAGGATCGTCCGATCGACAGATCCAACAGATCTACGGTCATCGCGTGCCAATAAGTGCAGAGGTAATTCCAAAAACGAACACGATCATTTATAAAACTGAGTTAATAAATCAGTTAATCGTGACTCTCCGCTTGAAAAGCTCAAATTGGACGGTAATCGCGTCGAAAAGTGCACGGAGTTTAATCTAGATTTCTGATGCGATATGTTATGAACTGTGGTTTAATCCATCGAGTTCCAGATCAATCATAACCGTGTGTTGTGAATGGACGAGATTCGACGGATATCACTCCGGAAGATGTGCGCTGGTTAATTTAGAATTCGGACCCGAGAAAGTTATGAACTGGCATTTTATTTCCTTTTGGTTCCGTGGGTAAAAGTAAAGGTTTGCCATATATCGGGAAATTTAAATAGTTTTGCTATTTTAGCAGTATAGCTTAATTTGGAGTCCACACAAGAGGTCGGGGTTTGATAGTTAATTAAACAGGGGTTTAATTAATTTAATTTCCGGGATTTGTGTTCGATGTAGTTTCGCTGCATCAATTGATGATCTGTCACAGAGTTCAGCTCTCTTAAAATGTGTTTTGTCTCCAACCAACCCAGTTTATGAGTCTCCTTAATTTCTTGGATGATATGGTACAGATGGGGCACAACAATGTCTATTTTGCCACACATCCAATCAACAACAACCTGAGAATCATTGAAAATCTGCAGTTCACCTCAAAATATTTTTCCACATAGTGATGCCCAAAAAGTTGAGAAGTCGGCCTTATTGTTTGTTTCACCTCCAGGACAGAAACTGATATGCTTTACCAAATTTAGATCTGAGGATTGCCCTGACTGGTGCCATCAAAATAGCCCCATGGCTTGCCTTCCTTCAGTGGGGCATTACCAGAATTCTGATCTTCTTTTGTTTGGCGTCCACTTTATGTGCTTTGACTGTATCTTCAATTACAGCCAAAACAACTTCTGCAGGAAGAAATTCATCTTGAAAAATAGCAACATTTCTGGCCCACCAGATGGAGTGGATCATAGCAGCAGGCGTCATGTGGAAAGAAACAACAGACCTATCCGAGATCCATTCCCCAACACATTCCGCAAGAGAATCCTTGCTCCACGATGAAGAAACAGGGGCAAATTTTGCTTTAATCATAGACAAAATCTGTGAAGTATATTGATAATTTATAAAGGGGGGGGGGGGGGACGAAATGATTCTCTTCCCCTTCTGCACAGGGAGCAACGATTTGGGCCAATCCAGCCTCGCTTGAGGCCATTGTCCCATGTAAGCAATTTAATGGATAAGGCCAGCCACAGGGCCAGCCTCATTTTCAATGTCCCATTGTGTTTCTACAGAAACTTTACCCACCAGGCTATCTCTCTATTAAAGTAGGATTCGAACTGGGCTTGATATCCCAGTTTGGCAGTGAAATCACCCGATTACGAGTTTTTAGGCCATACTAATCTGTCTTTGTCTTCATCTGATATTTTTATCATAGCTGAAGCAAGGTGGCAGACATAACTTGTCCACTCCACCGATTCTTGATCATTTACACGCAGGTCGATGGTTGATTTCCAACTTCTGATGCCCCATTCATTCATGTATACCCCTATTGCTAGTATCAGCCAAATGAATGTTTTTTCTCAGGTACAACGCTGTATATTCCATATGAGGAATATATGTTTACTATCAATACTGTCAACATCCGTCATGTCACTTGTGGGAATTGAACCTGGGTGGGGAGGATTCCTTTCTTTCCTCCCAAGCACCTGGGAATCTGGGATAACCCCAATTGACACACAGATACATGCACACATATATGGAGTTTTATTTTTAACAACTATAAAAATATATTTATATTGTTTGTAGTTGTTGTTTTCCTACTGTATCAGAATCATGGCTTTTCAAAAATTTGGCACATCTGTATCTGAATCTGTATCTCTGGTAAGTCAGCCCATCAGCTTAATAATTGGGAGATCAAAGAGAAAGAGATGAGCATTAACGTGGAATGAAAATCTAATTGTGACAGAGATAACCACTTGAAGCAAGTGACAGTCCACAAGGCAGGGCACCAAAACTGCCATAAATGTTTTAGAGTGTTGGCTTTTGAGGGCTTTCTATACAATTCATGTATAATTCTGGTATAAATATATGTTGCAAAAGATGAGCAGAAAAGGCAAGCACTTCTCCCTCCTACTGCCATGTGCCTAGGATAATGTTGGAATCTTCTTAAACCCTGAACAGTTTGAGACTGTGAAAAACTAGGTAGCTTTCATGCCCATTATCATGGTCTTTGTATGCAAGTTGGACAAGCCACATTATAATATGCCTTGTATGTCTATTACAAATTGATGATCTCATGGAATGAAACTTCATGTTTTTAGAAGCAGGCAGGAAAAAAGTGAATGAAATGAAGAAAAATAATCTTCCTCTAGAAGTACCAAGCTCTTCTGTTTTAAATCCCTTTTTAAGCCTTTATTGGCACAAAGGGTCTCTCTTTCAGTGCCTACAGAGGAAGATTTTGTTAATGACACTTGTAATCCATCTATCGTATCACTCTCTCCCAAATTGTTACATTTTTGCTGGGTTGCTTGACTTTTTGTTCAGATCATAGCAGCTTCTAGCCTTCTACTGAGTAAAAAGGGGGAGCAGGCTGTGTGGGAATTAATATTTAGGAGCTAATTGTTTTGAAGCCAAAGCTCATCCCTATTCCTACTGCACAGCATATTCTCTATCTTTGCTCTGGGTGTTTTTAGTTTTTAAAATTTAAATGTTCACTTTTGCTTTTGTTGTTAAAAAATTCCTCCAGCTGTTTTCAGTTGCTCTCCTATTTGCTTGCGTATTGCATTTTCCGTTTGATTAAGGCCTCTGTTTATAATATGTTTGGAAGTAATGTGGTGAGGCACATTTAAATACTGTGTCAGAGAGGGCTGCAGAACTCGTGCCATGTTTTCGATGTTGTTCTTTTTCTTGTAAATGGATATCATATAAACCAACTTCCCATATTATTTTGTCTCCAAGACTAGGATTTTGTACATATTTCAACCTGTGCTGTTGCAGTTAACTTAGTGCAGGGTGCATAAGTATTTGGAGTAAGGGCAATTTGAACTGGGTAACTTTTGTTTCTAAAAGCCATTCAGAACCTCTAATCTAGGTGCTTTTCACCTATTTTATTTTTGGTCCTTTTGTTCAAAAAATTAAAATAATTTCAATTACAGTGTGGTTTTAAGTAAAGAGTTTGATAAATTTGTTTGCCTTGTGAAGGACACCCCGCAGGGCTATGCTGTAATGAACACAATGTTTCTTATTTTTAATAAAGGTTTTGGTTGGGCTTGAATACTTTATGCCGTCTATCGAATTTATTTGTACAGTGATAAATATTTGATACTGTTGAGTTCTTGAAACATCCTGAGTATCTTGTCATTCTTTTATCATTAGGCATATTCCTATATGGAATTTCATTCAAGATTCATAATTATTCCCCCTCCAATGCTTGTGATGAGTAAATATGAAATGCATTGATCTAATGCAATGCAACTATAGTCCATAAAACTACAATTGCATATAATTAAATTGTATGTCGGAAACGACACACATAATCGTCCTTTCATGACTTATTGACCAGTCAGTAAGTAGCACATGAAGCTAATTAAACAGTTCTTCCCTTAAAAGAATTCCTTAAAGATGTTGGCTCTGTTGTTTTAGTATTGCCCCTCCTAAGATTCTATATTTCCTTGGTTCATCCTTCTTAAATAGTAAACATTTTTAGAGTGTGTGGGCTTTCTTTAAAAATCAAGGAAAACGTTAATCTTCATGGTTCTCCACATTTGTGGATGGCATTCCTGGTAACCCATCGGCATAGATTAGTGCTTCTAACCATGGGGGATTTGAACCAGGTACCTGCTGGCTTGTAACTAACCAACGCCTTGGGCTTTTGTATTGACTAATACATGTGCAAATATCAGATTGGAAGGTCATCTGTAGATGATGATTTGTTATAGTGATAGTGATTCTATTAAATGTTGTGGTGTATAACTTTAGCTTTCTAATCTTGGTACAGTTCAAATAAGGAAAAGACCAAAAAAGGAACAGGTGGTGGCTTCACCAAGTTATGTGGTCTTTCTCCAGAGCTACAGTCAGTCCTTGGGGTATCTGAGTTATCCAGAACCCAGGTTAGTAGTGCTTGTGCCAACGTTACTATTGCTTACTTTCCACATAAAAGTATCAGTTTTTCAAAGTATGTTTGATTGTATTCATTGACTTCTGTTGTTTTGGTTTGGATGAATCATGTATGGCTAGGTTGTGAAGCAACTTTGGGTTTACATTAGGGAAAATGATTTGCAAGATCCACAAAACAGGCGAAAAATCCTGTGTGATGAGAAATTACGCTTGGTGTTCAGAAAAGATTCAGTTGACATGTTTGAGATGAACAAAGTACTTTCAAATCATATTTTGCGCCTAGAAAATGGAAATGGTATGAATCTCCTTCGTTGAAGTTGCGGTTCATGATTATATGACTGTGTGATATGCAGTTCAGATAATGTTGTTATATAATTGTGTTATCTCTTTATTTCATGTACACAAATGTAGTGATAATGATGCATTTGTGCAGAAGACAAACATAGATCTTTTTTTTTATATTTCATAACCGCATTTTGTTAATTTTCTCCATACCTAATCAGATTAATCATCTTCTCTTGTATTGTGTTTGTGATCTCCTCCTCCCCCCCCAACCCCTCGTCTCTCTTGTATGCACACACACAGTTCTTTTGAAGTTCAAACTGCCTTTCTCGAAGCACAATTTGCATAGGTGGATGCTTTAAATCTATTTGTAGATTACTTCCAGTCATTGTAATTTCTTTCTAATAATCTTATATCGTGCTACTCTGTCTCTCTCTCTAAAACACATGCATGAGACTTTTCTGAAGTTCAAAATTCAAGGTTAATAAGGTTATTTTATGGTAGATCCTTTCTCTCTCTCTCTCTCTCTTTCTAAAACACATGCATGACATTTTTCTGAAGTTCAAGACTCAAGAGCTATGATTAAGAAGGGTGTTTTATTTCATTAACATTAATTATGTTAACACCCTTTCTCTGGGGTACAAAATTGTCTTCTGTTAAAATTTCAGAATGGAAGCAGATTCTGCACCCTGAAATTCAAACCCTAAAACTAGCAGACTTAAAGCTAAAACTTTGAAATGTGAATGCTAAATTCTACAAACACATGATACTGAAAATACAAACAGCAATTTCGAATCTGAACTTTCAATCATTCATCTGTCTATTAACTTGGTAAAACAGAATTTACAATACCATAAGTTCAAAACCATACTGTCTAACTTTGACTTGTACTCAAAACTGGATGTCTTGCACACTCATATTGGCATTTTTTTACAGACTAAGAATGGCTAGAGTGCACAAAAATTGAATGAGTGCCAACCCTGTGGTGTGCCTAGGCTAGGAAGACAACCTAACCAATCTTGCTGCCTAGTGCCCAGGTAAATAATAAGAAGTCGGCTTAGACCTCACCGTCTAGCTAAAACTGGGACACCTCTAGCTCCTGTGCTGTTGTTCAAAATTAGAACCTGTTCTGACATTTGGAAAACACTTTCTGAACATAATCAAGGCAAGCCCTTTCTAAATTGAGACTGAATCTCAACTGAGATAAACTGCACTCTTTAATTCTGGAAAAGCAAAATAATTCTTGAAGGCAAATTTCTAATGAAAGAAAAGCTAAATCTGGTGTTCTCTAATGCTGGCATCTGCGTAAGCCCTCTACCTCTGCATATATATTTGCTGCACCTATCCAACAGACTCTCTATTCTGCGCACAGAAACTGAGGCAAGGAATAACAGGGATGTTGTATGGATTTAACATCAATGCTACCGAGCTCTCAGCCACACTATCATCAGTGCTATAAGGATCTGCCGAGGGTGCCACACTAAAGATGCTGCTACATGAGAATACCTTGGAGTAATAGATAAAGCTAACAGCTTCCTTAGGTGCACTATAATAAGTTAATATCTGTAATTTATGTCAGGATTAAGTAGAGTGAGCTAGGAGATATGAACTTATTTGAATATTCTATATCTAGTTTGGACTATTTGTAGAAGAGTTCGGTTGTTTATAAACTAATTTTCTTTTGCACCTAGTCATTGTAAGTCTCCACTGCATCTGCCATCAGCCTTATTATAATGTGAATCTAAGCTGTAGGGAATTCTTTAGGTTCTAGATGACAAATCCTCTCTCTCTCCCTCTCTCAAGACATTTGTATGGAGCTTTTCTAAAGTTAAAGAGTTGAGAGCTATGATTAATGAGTTTGCTTCAATTTCATTTATGTTGATCATGTTAGCATTTTCTCTAGGTTACAAAATTGCCTTCCTTAACCGTATGAGAATAACTAATTAGTAATTCCATATTTGTAAATTGTGTCAGGCTTAAGTAGGAAGTTGGGAGACATGAATTTCATTTTTGGGATAATAGCTTCCTTTAAACTCGATTATTAGGCATAAAGTATAGAGCTGTAAATCAAATAACACATGTCGAATGTGTAGACATCTACAAGTTCAAGCTCAAGTAGAGAACCTATTCTATCCCCTCTTGACAGTTGACAGGTGTGTGGGTAGGATATGCTCCAAGGGTTACATTAATCTAAAAAGAAACCCAAAAACTTGACCTATTGAAAATCCTAACTGCCATACCATGCAAGAAAACTAGGAGCAGGGTGAGTGGGAAACCACAGGCGAAGCGATGCTATAGATCAGGCTACCATGAGTCATTAAAGCCATTGTTGCAAATATTGTTTCAAGGAGTATATTGTCAAGGGTGCAGAAATAAAGTAATTTGAAATTATCAATAAATATCGGCAATAATAAACCTGGACTTGAATTTTGAAAATATCAGACAAGCCAACAACCTGAAAATTTGGAAGGAAGTCAGAAATATCAGGAGAAATTGGAGATATCTGCAGCATCGATAAACCCTCATCTCATGGTAACAAGAGGGCCTAACAATAGATCTGACCACGCCAAAATTGTTTGGACAAGTCCAATCCAAGAATGATCCCTTTACAGAGAATGGAAAGGAACAACACAAGGTCTAGAAGTCTTGGGTTTCAAGCTATGGCTTCGAATAGCATACATAAGATGAACTATTAGACATGCTGCTGCAGTGAATAGACATCCAAGCCAAAATAGGTTCCCACAAACCCTCACCATACTTTAGGAAAACAAAATAATTGTTAGACATCTAACACACAACATAGGGGAACCACACTATGCATCCACATTGTTAGTTTTAAGCCTGTTAAGTAAATAATGCATGTAGATTCTAAACTAAAAACAGTAAGTAAATAATGACATTTAGACACAATACACAAATATATTTTTACCCTGGAAACCCAACTGGGAAAACCAGCATTCTTAGAGCTTCTTTGCCCCTTTTTTCTCACTACATTTTCGACCATGTACAATACAATATGTATTGATTTTCGCCTACCTCTGATACCACAATTCCTTGAACGAAATTAGATTACAATAGACGAAAATCTTTTGCCAATAAAAACCATTAGCCAAAAAACCATCTACCAAAAAACCATTCCAAAAACCATCAACCGAAAGACCATTGGCTGAAAAAACATGGGCCAAAAAGATTGATCCAAAAGCCTCCTCGATACTATGAAGAATATAGCACATATCCAACATTCTCCTTGTTTTTTTCTTTGTATATATGGGGGTACATTATTTATCAGTCAACGATCTAGAGCACAAATGACCATTTCCTATCTACACAAAGAAAACTTTTAGTGCTCATGGACTTTGTCAATGAATCTGCAACATTTGCAGGTGTCAACGTTCTCTAGTAATACCTTTTTGCTTTCAACGATGTCTCTCACAAAGTGGTACTGCCCATCAATATGCTTTGTTTTGGAGTGATAAGCAAGGTACTTTGCTAGGAAGATTACAGTTTGATTGTAACAATCTAACCTCAGAGCTTGCTGTTCAAACCCAATCTTTGAATACAATCTCAACAACCATACAACCTCTTTTACTTGCATGAGTGACTGCCATGTATTTTCGTGTGAACAAATAACCACTTGTAGGTCTTTTGTGATCGAGATCTTTAGCTTAGTCAACATACAATGCAATGTACATCTAACACTGTGTCTCGTCTAGGTCTTCCTTTATAATAGATTGCATAATTTGTTGTGCCACACAAATACAATATATATTGATTTTCCACTACTTTGATATCCCAATTCCTTGAACAAAATTAGATTACAATGGATGAAAAACCTTTTGCCAATAAAAGCTGTTAGATAAAAAACCATCTACCAAAAAACCATTCCAAAAACCATCAACCAAAAAACCATTGGCTGAAAAATCATGGGCCAAGAAGATTGTTCCAAAAGCCTCCTTGATACTATAAAGAATATAACACATATCCAACATTCTCCTACTTGTTTTTTGTGCCTATATGAATAGAGACCTTTATCGATTTACATTCCTTCATATTAAGCTTGTGCAAATTTGTCTCAACACTTTTCTCTCATTTAACTGGAGTTTCCTACTTATATGATCTCTCTTAATATACATCCCCAAGATAAAATTAGCAGCATTGAGATCATTCATGTTGAACTTGGAGGATAGCCGGGATTTCACCTCCTTGATAACCTTCATGCTGTTTCCAACCAACAACATGTCATTACGACGCTATATACCCAAAATGGTCACCTACCTATTTGCAATATAAACAGTGATCAACCTTGCTTTTCATAATTTCTATGAGTATGTCTGCATCAATTTTTTGTTACCACACCCTAGGAGATTGCTTTAGATCATAAAGGAACTTCTTTAGCTTACATACTAGCTCATTACGCTTTATTGTAAATCCTTTAGGTTGCTTCATGTAGCTTTCTTCTTCCAAGTTCTCATGTAGGAAAACTATTTTTGGATCCATTTGCTCTACCTCAAGATCAAATTCTGTAGCAAGAGAGAATAGAAATCTGATGTATATCAACTTTGCCACACGTGAAACAATATCACCAAGGTCAATCCCCTCTACTTGAGAATAACCTTTTGCTACCAGGCAAGCATTATTCTTCTTGATCTTTCTCGTTGCATTTAGTTTCTTTATGAACACCCCTTTGCTACCAATAAGTTTCCTTCCATTAGGCAATCCGTCTAAGTCCCATGCCTTATTTTTCTCCATGGCTTCCATTTCTTCTACTATGGCCTTCTTCCAAAGTTTACTCTCTTCAGAATTTATTACCTTTGTGATAGATCTAGGTTCATCATTACTACATGATAAAACAGAAGAAAATTGGATATTAGGTGGATTATACCTTGCAATAGGTCTCCTTGTGTGAACATACCTTCTCAAAACTAGAGTTTGTGGTTTTACCTCATCATTGGATTTAGATGACTGTACCTCCTTAAATGATTTAGATCTTGCATTCTTCTGTTCAAACTCCACTTCTGTTGGATTTGCTTTTTTTGGTTCATCTTCATTCCTAGAAGTGCTCTCAACTTCTTCGAAGACCACATTTTGACTATACATTATTTTTCCTAGTGATGGGATACCATAGTTTGTAACCGTTTACTCCACCTTTGTAATAGATAAAGTTACATTTCTCTACCTTATTGTACAACTTGCTCCTCTTTCTCTTTGGATCATGCACAAAAGCATTACACCCAAATAATCTGAGCTATGAAATAGATGGTTTCTTGCTAGACCATACCTCATGTGGATTCTTGTCAACTAGTGCTGAAGAGGGTAATCAATTTACTAAATAATAGGCTATGGCAACATCTTCCGCCTAGTAGAATTCTTGTGCTAATCTTGCAACATTGTGCATACTTGTTGCTTTTGCCATTAGCTTCAAGTTCATGCTTTTTGTCACTCCATTTTGCTGAGGTGTGTATGGAGTAGTATTTTGCCATGCCATGCCATACCACATAGCTTTTAAAACTTTTCAAATTCTTTGCCACAAAACTCACCTCGATTATCTGTTCTTAGAACTTTTATCACTTTTCCAGTTTGGTTTTCCACAAGGGATTTGAACTCCTTGAATTTGCTGAAAACCATTGATTTCTTCTTCAAGAATTACAACCACGTATTCTCAAGAAATCATCTTTGAATGAAACATAGTACATAGATCCTCATAGTGATGTAAGAGGTATAAGACTAAACACCTCACTATATAACAAATCAAGGATCTCTATTTCCTTCATAGAGCTAGAAAGGAAATTCACTTGATTCTGCTTACGATATAACAATGTTCACAAGAATTAAAATTTGATGCATATTCAGACATACCTTCAACCATACCTTTGCCTTGTTATAATTGAAGACCCTTCTTTTTGATGTGTCCCAATTTTCAATGGAAAAGCTTTGTATTGTCTCTAGGGTGAGTGGGAGCTTTGAGTTCTTCATTTTTGCCTTCAAGAACAATAGTATTGTTACCTCTATTAGTTACAGTGCTTCCAAATAGCTTATATATAGTTCTACATTGAGCTCCCCTCATCAACTCCATTATCTCTCGAACCATTTTGACTCTATTCTTTTCAAATACATGTAGATATGCATCAACCACTTGCCCAAAGATATCAGGTTCCTGGCCAGATTTGGAATGTGTAAAACCCTAGGAAGAGTTCTAATCCTTTTGTCTTTCAACTGCAACTTTGCTCTTCGACATCCTGTGATTTTGGTTGGCTAATTTGTAAAACTTTTAATACCAACTAGATTTATTTTCTCATGACAATTTAAATTATCCCCAACAATTTATATTTTCACCCAAATAAATATTGAATCGCCAAAAAATAAAATCACTTGTATTTTTAACTAATAGAATTAAATTTATGTAGCGAAAATAAACCAAAAAGATCAATGACACATCGCACAATAATTCACCCACATCAATTCTCTGTCATTTAATTATCTGGAAAATTTGGGTTTTTTTGAGCCATAGAAATACAAGGAAAAATATAAAACCCTAGAACTTGTAACTTGACTCTCCAAAATGAAGTCGGCCTAAGGAACTCGACCTCTAGGAAATGAACCTTCGGATGAACTTGACCCAAATACTCAACCAACAATTCAACTTGCGTCCTCCTTGCGTGCCACTGATGTGCACTAGGGAAAAATCGACCCTCCAACAACTCAGTGTCCTGCAATCTCCTCCTACACGACTTCCTAGATTCACCCCAATCCACTCATACTTCCCCTTCTCTGCACTCTTGGTCTACAAAGCCACTCACACTTAGAGAAAATCGCTCTTTGAATGATGACTCAATCACACACTTGTGTCATCACCTCCTCGCTAGGCTCCTTTTATAATCTTCATGAAGTCCAAATACCTAACCCCAATCTCTCATTTAGAAGAATCTTGGAGATCAATGGTTGAGAATATTTCTAAGTCACTTAAATAATTAAATTATTTATCCAATGAACCTGTCTCGGCTCCACCATGAGCTGGATGAGTGTGTTCATAGCAAAACATATATTCGGCCTAGTGATGACCAGATACATCAAGGAGCCTATTAGCAACATGTACAGTGTGGGATCCACTAATTCACTTTCAGAAGTGCTCAACTTCTTCAGGATAGTGATCATCGGTGAGATTTAGGCCTGCAATCCTCCATCCTACACCTCCTCAAGATCTCAATTGCAAACTTGCCTTGCCTAAGGAAAATCTCTCTTGGTTGTTGCCACACCTCCAATCCCAAAAAGTAGTGCGTCAAGTTGATGTTCTTCATATCGAATTCTGAAGTAAGATCCTCCTTGCACATCTCTATGAGCTTCTTTGATCTTGTCAAAAAGAGATTGTCCACATATAGTACCAAGGTGAGTGACTCACCTTCAACAAGTACATAGTATAAGTTGGGGTCCGCCTCACTCTCAGTGAAACCCAAACCAACATGATATCCATCGATCCTAGCATACCATGCACGCGAAGCTTGCTTCAGCCCATAAAGGGCCTTCTTCAACATGTATACATAGGAATCGCCCATGCACCTCAAAACCCTGAGGTTGCTCAATATACACCTCCTTAATCACTCTATTGAGGAAAGCAGTCTTCATATCCATCTAATATATCCTCCACTCCATCTCTCAGGCAATGGGCGTAACTACTCTAATGGATTTATATTTGGCGACAGGTGCAAATATCTGCTCTTAGTCGACTCCCTCTTTTTGGGAGAACCCTCTCGCCACAAACCTCGCTTTATACTTCTCGATACTACCATGAATTGCATGTTTGATCTTATAGATCAATTGAGAAGTGAGCACAAACTTTCTCTTCGGTCTTGGCATGATGTCCCATATATCATTGGTCATGATGGAGCTATACCCCTCTATCATGGCATCCCTCCAGACTTGCTCATTTGTAGCCTGCTCAAAAGTGGAAGGCTCAGATTTGCTTACGTTGCTCATTAGTGCCAAATAACAGAAAAATTTGGTAGGTCGTCTACTATGCATGAAGGTGCTACTAGAAGCCTCCACATGCTCCTCAACATCCCTCAAGGTCTTCTTGGCCTATCTCGGCCTTCTCTTGATATAGCTCGAAAGAGTATCCAACTCCTCCAGATCTGCTAACTGTGTGTCCTTACTGCTGGTGCTGCTAGCCCTAGCTTAGCCATAGGAGCCTCTTGTGCAAATCCTTTATTGCTATTGGCTCCTTCTCGTGAGATTTCCTAAGGGTCCTATCCTCATCCAATCTGTCATCTGGACTCAAGATCACCTTCCTTTGTCCTGGAATGTAGACTCGGTAGGCCTTTGAGACCTCATTGTAGCGCACAAGTGCGCTCCTCACAGATAAGGGTTGTACTTTAGTCCTTTGCTCTATAGAAACATGGACATAAATTGGACTATCGAATATGCGCAAATGACTTATCTAGTTTCACTCTTGTAAACAACTCCTCAGGAGTCATGTCCTCCAACACCCCGTGAGGACTTCTATTTTGCATGATAAAATTGTATTGCAAGCCTCTGCCCACAAAAAGATAGGCAACTCATGATCATAGATCATTGCTTTTGCTGCCTCCATGATGATCCTATTTTCCTCTCGCAAACCCCATTCTGCGTAGGGTTGTAAAGTATTGTGAGCTCCTTCTTGATTCCTCCCTCCCTGCAAAAATTCTGGAACTCAACACCCTAATCTTCTTCCTAGTTTGGTTCTCCACAAGAGCCTTAATCTCCTGAAACCGATCAAAGACCTCATCCTTGGTCTTCAGGATCCAAGTTTTCCTAGAATAATCATCTATGAACATTGCAAAGTGTAATGCCCCTATGATTGACATCACAAACATAAAACCACGAATATATGAGTGCACCAAGTCTAGTACTCCCTTAGACCTGGTCTCGCTATGATTATATGCAACTTTGGCATTGCTTGCCAAGCACACACCCTTTACAGACTCCATCCTGCTCCACCTGGATCTCTAGAAACCCAATGACCATCCTCTGCACCATAGGAAGAGCTCTTTAGTGTAGGTGCCCCATCCTTTTGTGCCAAATCTCACTCTGGCTATCACTGTCATGTATGAGAGCCTTCACTGGCTATCCTATCAATAGATAGAGATTCCTCTCCCCTCTACCAATCACCAACTTCTTGTTGAAATTGGTTCCTTTTGGCCTAATAACCACTACACCTTTTGTAAAGCTGAACTCCAGTCCGTGTTCTATGGCCGAAATTGAAAGGAGATTTTTCTCCAAACTTGGTACATATAACACCTCGTTCACCTCTATGATGCCATGTGAGTCCATCTAGAACTCAATAATCCTAATGCCTTGCATTGCATACTTGGCCTTGTCACGAAGCTCAACATGTACATCTCTGGGTCCTTTGGTCATGTTAGTGAAGACATCTCGAGATCTCATCATGTGACGAGATGCTCCATTGTCAATGAACCAAACACCTCTCTTGACATTTCTAGAAATGCAAGATATTAAGGTGAAGTTTTTCCAAAACTTCTCAGCCATTTCCTCCATTTGTGCAGTAGTTGTTGTAACAATCTTTCCCTTGCCCTTATTTTTTGTTTGGACACTGACTGGAAAAATGCCTGAACTTATGACAATTAAAGGACTTGACTTGCCTCATGTTCTTTTCCTTCTTGTTTTGTGAAGATCCTCCTCCACCCTTGTTCTGCTTGGCCTTTGCTTTGCCCTCTTTTTCTTGTGCAACAAGAGCAAGCTCATCTTTCTCTTCGTTGCCCTTTCATTGTCCTCTAATCAATGAGTTTGCCTAGATCACCTTCTAGGTGAAGTCATTCGATAACTGGCTCCAATCAGGAAGCTGTTGATGAGAAAGACTCCCATCCACAAAAGTGGGCCAGTGCTTTACGCACCCCTTCAACGCAATTTCAACCATCTTTGAATCATGCACAGTTTCCCCAACAACTACAAGCTTATCACAAGCTTGCTAGATCCTCGTGAGATAAGATGTCACGATCTCAGATTTGTTCATTTGAACTTTTCCTGCAACACCATTTTTCTTTTCTCATTTGTACTTTGATAAAGACTTGTTAGAGCTATCCACATTTGTCTTCCTGTGTCCTTCCTTGATATGTGAGGAATTATATGATCCCTCGTACCATCCAAAATTATGTAGCTTGCTTTCATGTCTTTGAGCTTATGCTCCACTACAAGATTTGGATACGAAGGAACCTACACATCTCTGCTTACTAGATCCCAAAGACCATTCATCTTCAGATTCATGGTAATTCACTCCTAAGAACTGAAATTTTATACGTTGCCCATTCTGTCTTCATATCTCAAACTACTCAATGATGCCATCTCCACAAGTTGACCACGACCACAAAACCCAATTGCAAAATTTTAAGAGATAATTCTACTACCACAAAAGGGAAACTTGTTGCTGCAAACCCTTGTGATGTCATGTCTCTCTCTTAGAGTCTTCTAGATTGCTCTAATACCATGTTAAAATTTCTAATGCCAACCAAATTTACGTTTCACAACAATTCAATTTATCCCCAACAATTTATTTATTTATGCAAATAAACACTGAATCACTGAAAAATAAAATCACTGGTATTTTTAACTTATGGAATTAAATATATGCAGTGGAAATAAACTAGAGAGATCAATCACATAGTGCAAAATAATTCACCCACAACAATTCTTCGTCATTTAATTATTTGGAAAATATGGGTTTCTTGACCCACAAAGATACGAGGAAAAATGCGAAACCCACAGAACCTGTAACTTGACTCTCCAGAATGAATTCGGCCCAAGGAACTCAGCCTCTAGGAAATCAACCTCCGAATGAAATCACCTTGGAGAACTTGGCCCAAATACTTAGCCAACAACTCGACTTGCGCCCTTCTTGCATGCCACTAATGTGCACTAGGGAAAACTAGACCCTCCAACAACTTGGCCTCCTCCAGATAAAAGCAATCTCCCTTCAGCAGTTTGGCCCTACAATCTCCTTCTACTTGACATCTTGGATTCGCCCCAATCCACTTTCACTTCTCCTTCTTTGCGCTCCTAGTACCTAGAGCCACTCACATTCCGAGAAAATTGCTTTCTTTGAATGATGACTCAATGACACACTTGTGCCTTTTTCTCCTCGGTAGGCTCTCTTTATAATCTTCATTAAGTCCAAATCCCTAACCCCAATCTCTCTTTTAGAATCATCTTGGAGATCAACGTTTATGATTATTTTGAAGTCACTTGAATAATTAAATTATTTTTCCTTGGAAAATGACTCAATAGTCCACAATAATTAATTGACTTTAATTATTGTACATTTCCCAAGCTAGACTTAGGAAAGAAGATATAAATCACTTATTCCACCAAGCAAACACCTAGAAGAGGCAAATAATGTCTTCCACATGCTAAGACACCAAGCCTATGCAAAAGACCTTTCAAAGCTACCACTCACATCAACATAATCACTATCAGTCCTTTCATACTTGCAAAACCCCTCCTAATAACGAGTCATATGAAGAGAGGCACCTAAGTTTATGAACCATATTTCAGTTTTTGACTGTGTACTTGTAGAAGTCAAACACACATCCCCTCCTTGTTTTGAGGAGGACTTCCCTTGCGTAGATGTAGTATCATCTGGCCCTTTACCTCTCTCAACACTTTTTGATCTGTAGTTTTTCTTAAATTTCCCTACTTTTCCACATTTCCGACATAATTTCTTTAAAGGTTCACTTGGAGTTTTAGGTCTCCCTCTTGTAAATTGATTTCTTCTTTCTTTGAAACAACAACTTATCATTAGGGCATCATTGCTATGCTCCCCCATAGATTTTCTTTTCATTTCCTTTGATAACGATTTTGCAACTACATCCTAAAACTTTAATCCATACCTTTGATTGGTACTACCTATTGTTACAACCAAGTTATCCCAGGAATCTTGTAGAGAACATAATATTGTAATACACTTGTCTTCTTCCTCCAATTTAATATCAACGGAAATAAGTTGACTTACTAGCATGTTGAAAGCATTCAGATGCTCCGTCATAGAGTTGCCATCTTCCATCGTAAGTTGAAATAACCTCTTTTGCAAAAACAACTTATTTACTAGGGACTTTAACTGATATAAGTTTTCTAACTATTCCTACTACTTTACAGTGTCTTCTCCATATAAGATAAGATAATTATATTAATGTCCTATTAATGACGACAAAAGTACGTCATTGGGATTTACCAGTACAATGATGTTAATTCAAAGTAGGAGGACTAAAAATAAACATGAAGTGTATATGCTAAAACATGGAAAACTATCGTATCCAAAATTCCAAAATTCGAAATGCTGGCAGCCATATAATGGGAAGGCGATGTACAGAGGGAAAGGATCTATGGATTGGATCCTAGTCCACTTGATCGATCTCTCCTAACATTTGAGGCCAAAAGAAGAATACTCAAGACAGAAAGATGCCACAAAGAAGAATTAGGGGAAGATCTAGACCCTCTAAGCGTTGCTCCCTAGAAGATGTAATAATTGTTGATGTCTAGGTGATTTCAACTACTTCTGGTAAGGGATATGGTTTAGTAACGTCTCTGAGGTCTATGGGAACTGAGAAGGGTCCCTCTAGTCAGCATTGATTTGGAGTTCGAAGCAATGCTGTCAAGAGCCAGTCTTTTGGGTGCCCCTAGCTAATGGGATTACTGTAAAGGAGGTAATTTGGTGGATGGGATCTGCTTAGGACGAGGCTATAGTGTATGAACACAAAGTTTGATGGCCTCTTGCATGCAAAGGCATCTCTAGTCCAAGTACTAGAAGAAATTGGATAGTTTTGGATCCACCTGTACAAGCTATCAAATCTCCCATGCATCTCATAATAAATGGGATAACAAAAGATGAAGGGCTCCTTTGTCTCGATCTCTCAGAGATAACACAACTGGTAGATCTTGTTTGACTAGTCTATTTATTGGTCCATCTCAATCCGACATCTATGGGAACCAACTCTAAATGATCTGAAGAGGATTCAAAGGGCATGCATCCAATGACGAAGTGCGTAATGGGGTTGAACAATGAGTTCGTTCCTCATCATCATGAAGTGCTCAACATAGAAGGTCATCTTTAGATGTAACTGATCTTGAGGGTTTATCCAAATGGCCTATAGATATCACATGTAGATGTCTTTACAGTTTGTTGTATGCATCTTTTATTTGGTTGGTAAGAGGTTGGTAGGTGCACACAAGGAATAACTAAATGGAGGAAGTTGTTCAATTGTAATACCAACTCAAGCAAGAATATCTGAGACTCCATTGTACCAACATTGAGGTCAAGTTGTAGGAATAACCGCTGCAATAGAATCTCATGAACGATAGGCCAGTTATGGATACTAGTCATGCCCCTTCGCTATATCAACAAAGCTCTGAACGCAGTGGAGAAGGGAAATGAGACTAAACACTGTATCAAGTCAGAAGGGGCGAGCCTAGACTTTGCGAGGATGATGGGATGAGGAATTGTTTTTTTGCACCCAAAGAAGTGACGAAGGAGGTTGGTTTATACTCTCTCTACTAAGGATCAATCGTGCTCTATCGAACCAAGTTCCCAAACCTCCAACACATATAGAAAGGTGGGCTGAACAAGAGTGTGAATGAGCAACATCTTGGACAATATGTCCTAAACATGGTTTTGGAAACATTATAGGGCCAATGATCTATAATCCTTGTTGATTCGAGGTTGAATTGCATGTCACAAATTGAAGCGAAGACCTATAAATAATACCCCCAAATAAGTAGGTGTTTTGGTGATCTTGATCTCCTCACCCTTGAAGAAAAAGTAGTTATTAGAGAGTTTTTTTTTTTCTATGCAATGAATATCTTGACCTTGATTTTAACCAAGTTTATCATCAATTGGCAAAGATGACATAAAAGTGACAACAAATCTAACTTTCACTGTAATATGTTTGGGGATGAGGCTAGAAGGACCACATCATCCACAAACATGAAGATATAAACCAAAGCATCGTGTAGAATGCAACCACCACCATCCTGGATGTGTTCCATCAAGGACTCTAGCTCATTAGTGTAGATGCCAAATAATGTGTGAGATAGGAGGCAACCTTGTTTAACCCCATTAGTTCTTTTGGTGAAATCTGATAGGTTGTGTACTGTGTGCATGTGACCAAGGATCAACTTGTATAGACACATGATGGGCAACAATAGGGTCTCTGAGATGTCAATGTCACCGAGTCTTTGGAATAAAGCCTCCCTAGGGATAGAATCAACAACTTTTTGAAAGTCCACAAAACAACAATGAACTTTCGAAGAGCGATGATGTGCTTCCTCAGTGATGGCCCTAAGTGTAACGATATGATTGATAGTTTGATGCTCATATCGAAATCCATGTTAATGGAAAATCTATATGGACCACATGGTTGAAGAGATTAGCCAAATAAGGAACTAGAGGATGAAGATCGTTCTTAAAAGAACCATACTTGGAAACCATCCTCTTTTGCTGCGCTGTTGCTATTCATCACCCAGACAACCTCAACCTCTCTAATGTCCCTATGTGAGAATAGGAAGCATTAAGTGGGAGGAGATGTAAGTTGAATATGGGGATAACCAGGTATATCAAAATCGAGGAAGGACCAAACCTAGATGCAACAGTGAGGTGGATTGCCATTGCCACCTCAACTATCCTCCTCCTACTCTTTAGTGGAATTTTGCTATACGGGAGGTTTCCTAATTTTCACCTAAAGGATATTCTAAGTTAATTGGCTTAAGATGATATGAATCAAAGGCTATTCAAGGTACTTCATGAATGGACAAGAGCACAGTTCTCTTTGTGTAGGAACAACATACAATATACAAAGCCTTAGAGAGGCACTTGACACCTAGGGGTTCAAGATGTACATCAATAAATACTCGTGGCTAGGCATACAAGCACCAAGAAAAGTTTTGCAAAATGATGTAATCAACAAAAAGGAGAGAGAAAACCTTAAATTTAAGCCCCAAGCTAAAACCTGAGCCAAAACTAGGGTTTTTCTTGGGCAAAAGTTGCTTAGGGAATATGCTATCAACCCTATTAGGGCAAATGCAATTGTGACATATGGTAGATTTTGAGTGAAAACTTCAAAGGATCATTCAAGGTGAATTCAAGCTATGAGAGCCTCAACGTCCACCTAAAGTGTGCCCTAATTGAACTTTTGGCCGTATGTTCCAGCCCTAGCAGCTTGTCTTAAAGGGCTTAGAAAGATAAAAGAAAGAATGATGTTTTTATGATTTTTGACCACCATAAAGATTCTTAGTGCCTAGATTAGAAAGATAAACAAAAAGGAAGGAATGAGGTTTTTATGATTTTTGACCATTATGAGGATTCTCAATGCCTTTCCTTACTTGGGTGATGGAGCCTTTAGGGCTAAATTTAAGAGAAATCAAATTTATGTTTGGAGTAATGAGGAAAGCCTTAGTTTTCACTTGATAAACCCTAGTTTGTTTTATTATTATATGAGGGGAGAAATTAAGTAGAGGAAAGCGCTCTAGGAGGTCCTTTATGGCATTCAAGAAATTTAACATGCAATGATCAAGCAAAACTTTCCATAAAAGATTTGCATTTTGACATGGAATAATAGAAAAACCCTAGCAATAATTCATCACATGAAAAACGATTAAAAATATGATATTACACTTACAATTTTTCCAAGAAATAGTCTTCTTTCAATCCCAAAAAGACATCTCCAAGACACAAGTCATTCTCCAAGAGAAATAGTTCCAAAAATGTCACATCCCCACAAATAACGAGTTACATCTAGGCTAAGTTGAGCTCCCTCAAGGCGGTCGAAATCCACAAGTGATGATCACAATGAATGGAGTGATCCTCTATTTTTATGAGGCCAATCACATCTGTTAATTCATCTAAAAGCCCTATAACAAGGTTAATTTTGAGTAAACCTGAAGTAAATGGGTTACAAGCCAATCCAATAGCTTAGTACAACAAAATAAGCCACTAATTGCCCACACATGTGAGCCGAAAATCCTCTCCAAGCATGAAGTTATGGCCTTTTAGGGCTAGTAAGGCTCCAAGAGTGCTTGATGAGGGCTAAATGCATCTCCAATCATCATAATCAACCATGAATTGAGGAAGAGTCCTCAAATATGGGTGCTCTGTGTCATCTCCATGGGTGCCATCAAGACAACATAGTGCAATATTTTTCTAGTGTTGGGGCTCCATGAGGTGGTACAAGCCCTCCTTAATCATTTAAGGGATCATCATCATCATTTGGACTTTGGATCAAGGCATGCCCATCAACGTGTCAAGGCTAGCCTGGGGGCACGCTAGGTCTGCTGAGTACATCATCAAGAATCTCCAACACCAGGCAAAGTGAGCTCAATGTTTCATCATCTAGGGATGCTTAAAGGTGTCGATCAATTGTCAGTATCATCAAAGTGCCCAACACTCTGTTGTGGAAGGGCGACTTTGCATTTGTAAGGTCATCATTCCTCTTTGAAAGTGTAGTACGACCTAGGCATCATGTAGAGTAGGCAAGGAATGAGTGTGTCATCAAGGCCTCTACTACTTTGTGAAGAACCACATGGAAAAACCATCTCAAACTCAAGTGAAAGCAACCACTCATTAGAGACAATGACCATGTATACATCATAATGGATGATACTTAATTGTTAAGGGCATAGTAAAACTTCAAACTAGGATCACCTTCAAATATTAACTATACAAAGTCCTGTAAAAGTGTTCCCTACCTTGTTAGAGGTGGATAGGTAGTCAACCCTATTAGGTGCTTCTAACCCTAAGGGGAGGTGACATTTCCAAGGTCAACCCTTCAATTCATAGGTGTTAGTGACTATAATGGCAACAAATGGAAGACTTCATGGCTAAGTGCCATGGCCATTGGACTAGCTAGTGGAGGTCCACATCTCAAGTGTATAGATGTATGGAGGGAGCAATCATGGAGACATGAGTTGCCCCTCTCCTTGGTTTGCGCTTTTTACTTCTCTTTGATAAAGCTTTGATGTGGAGTGTAGCTCAAGTGTCCATGCTTGCTTTTCATTATATAGTGTTTATTTACTCCTTTAAGATGAGTCGGTTACTCACTCATCATGGTTGGGACATGCAAGGGTTCCTTATGATATGATGGAACATCTAGTGCTCATGAACCGGGTGATGGCTAATGACGGGGGTAGGGGTCATGCATGGCTTTTTCCCACACACTAATTATGTCATGGCCATCATTTGCATTTTAACTTTTCTTTTTCTTTTTTTGTGGCCATCTTATGGTTTTATCTTTCTTGTGGCGACATCAATCTCCAGGGCAAATTTTATGGCCTTGAGTCAAGGATGTGGATATGAACCAATGATAACAAAACCGAAGGATGGATGTGAGATTAAGGGAATGGTGAAGAGTGATATGGAATGGTTATGGAGACCCTACTTCAATCCAAGTTTCCCAAGTAGTGCCCCTCCTATAACCTGAAGGCCTAAAGGGAGGCCCCACTGGACTAGGGCTAAAGACTACCCCACCTGATAAGGTAAGATAAACAAAATTACAGTCAAGATCTGCCAGTCATCTAGATCACCCCTTTATCCATGTGAGAATGCCCAAAACATTAACTAAAAGCACTTGATTTCAAAATGGTAAAGTACCTGCCAAGTTGTGAGCCACATTCCTTCAAGAGGAATGTTGGATGGTGAGAGGTGCGTGATCGGTGCAAATGGTAGAGGAATGTGGCATGTCATCATAACTAAGTAATGTATAGGGTTGCTAGTTGGCTTGCTATCCCAGATAGGAGATTTTTTTCTCCTATGGGGTTACCCACTTTTGGTGGGTATCAGGGACCACTACAACAATGATCTCTAAGGGAGCACACTTATAGAGTCCATCATTGCCCTTGGGGGATGATTTTAGTAAAGTAAATCCACACTCTAAACATTGCATGATTATTCATTGAAGAGAGAGCATATACTAATGCATTTCTAAAGGTTGGATTTTCAAGAGTTCATAATAAATTCCATTGCAGATCTAGGATATTGTACTTGCCTACTCCTTGTGTGTCATGTGTCCAACGTATTGAACGCTCAAGGCACCAAAAATGTTTAAAAAACTTCAAAAATAATATGCGGTTAGTGCAGTGCCAATAAATGTGTTATAAATGTTTGATGTAGTTATTGTTTTCCAAATGATAAAATCTTTTACATCTTTAAATCTATATTTTATTTTTTAAATTTTAGTGTACACACTCTGATTATATTTTCTTTCCAAGGAAATTATCTCACCTCACCCTTAAGCTTCTTTTGTATAATTTCTCAATGAATCGCAGATTGATTACTAGTTGTATAACCCGCTATTAACATGAAAGGACCTATACCCCTCTTTTAGCAAGGGTACTTGTATATCTATTGCAACAACAGTCAATTCTGAAGTCAACGTAGGTCAAACAACCCATAATTTCTTGATTTTTGTGCCCAGATATGTGGCCTAGAAAAACTGAATCTTTGACCCCAAAAATGTAGTCAAACTTAGTCGGAAAGTCCTTGGTCAATGTTGGTCAAAGCTGTTCCAGAACTTCGAAATTTCGGCCTATAATTTTGCCTAGAAACACGTCCTCCTTGCCACACGTGTGTGAGAGAGAGAAGCTGCCCAATGTTGTATGAACCAATCATATGAAGAGAGAGAAGAATGTGTGAGTGATGAATGTCCAAATGAGGTGTGAGGTCTCTTGTATTTATACAATTCGTTGTGGGTGAAGAGACACATCCATTGGGCTTCTTGAGCCTACATGATAATGAGGCTGACCTAAACAATTTGCACATGTGTGGGCATAAATTCAAAATCACACTTTTGCTTATCCAAATGTGATGATCTTATTAGAATAATGCTACTTTAGTGATTAATGCTATTTCTATTTTTTGTCTTATTAGCAGTTTCTTAGAGGAAACTCGCTGTTTCTATTTCTTAGTAGAAACTTACTGTTTCTATCTATGTAAATACATTTGTATTATTTATTGAGCTTCATAGCTCATTGTAAATCAATTCAATCTATTCATTGATTATGGTATCAGAGCACAAGTATCTTTCGAAATAATTTTTCACTGTTTGAAAACTTCTGTTTCATTTCGAAATTGCTCTTTAGGGGTCTGGATTTTTTGTTATCGTGGCCATGTTTGATTTTTTTTTTTTTTTGTCCAAGGGTTAGTGTCTCCATTTGCAAAGAACCCTCTGTGTATGTCTTGCTTGGTCTGAGATCTGAAAGCTGTTTTTATATTTACCGAATCAACAACAAAATTGAGAACAATCCACGTAGAGATTCGAACCAGTAACTGGACAGAGAGAAAGATCATTTGGAATATGATGTGTTGATTGGATGAGATAGTCTAACGCCCGCTCATTTGGTGGCTATAGCTTCTGTCGCGACTGCACCCCAAGACGTCGAGAGAAAATCGAAAAGCGTCTAGCGGAAGATTTTTCTCCACATAGCAAGCCCTGCCTCGAGTTCTGAGGTCACATGGGCGTGTCATCTTAAGCTGCTGGTCATATCATGGGGCTAGTTCCTTGAGGCTTCCTCAAGCGAATAATATTTTTTTCACACCCCATGACAGAGCTTTGTTCCGTCAGCGTGGCCCGCTTCATTTCGTCCTTCTCGAAAGCTCAGTCAACTAGCGTATAGACGCGAAGATATCGACGCAATCTGACGCCATACTTCTTCACCCAGGCTGTAGCTTCTTGACAGTCTGTTTATATTTCAGTCAGCCGACTACACGGGATCTCCATTAATCGACGTCGGGGCTCTACAACAATCCAAGTCGGAGTCTTTGGAGAGGAGGTAGCGGTGATTGAAATTTGGTTCAGGTTATTGTGCGAGCTTCCACAAAGATCAGTCCTTCGTTGGTGCATCTGTTGGCACCAATCAAGCTGGGGGTGCTGCGGCTTATCACAAAACGTGGCCATTTTTGCTCCGGAACAGTGTTGTTGAAACCGTGTGGTCATTTTCGTGCTTGGTTGAATGCGTGATTTAGAGAAATGCTGCATTTGAGCGTTGCCAGTTTGCATCTTTGAAATCTGTGTCGTATTATTAGACAGAGAAGGTAAAATCAGACACTTATCGTATCTCGGAAGCAAATCCCTCATTTTATCCACGTATTGGCATTTCCATCGCTTAAACATCAATCAATAAATTGACGGAGTTTTTTCCTTTTGGTGACTCGTTTTTTTTCAACCAAGGTATTTTACTTTTTTTGCGTTTATTGAAAAGATTTTCCGATTGCAAATTTGATGTGGGTTTTGTGATATTTCACTTGGGTAGTCGTCATAATTTTCTGGGTACATTATTTTCCGTGCCTCGATTCTTTTCGAGTCAGCAGATTTAAATTTTGTTCCCAACACCTATCAGATTTTGTCCGGATCAGCTGACATCTGCATTAAAATCCATGCCAAACTCCTTTGTTGTTGTTGTTTTCCGTGTCTTGGGAAACATGCAGATGGCCTCACTAACCAATCTGATGTTGGAAGGCAATCAATGCTTTGATGGCAATAATTATAACATTTGGAAACAAAGAATGTTGATTATTTTTGAATATAGGCATCTTGACCAGCTTGTTCTGAACAAAGATCTCCGTCCTGGTACAACTGGCACTGATCAAGATAAGTTTGATGATCGAAATCGAGAGGCTATTATGCTTCTCAAACTCTCTGTTACTGATGATCAGTTACCGCAGATTCCTTCCGGCAAGATAGCTGCTCAAAATCCGGCAACTTTTGAAGGAATTGCACGAGACATTCGACAAGAGCAGAGCTTTCTTTCTCAAGAATCAGTTGTTCTCCATCATGATGGACGAACATATGTCTTTACAGGAACATCTTAACAGGATTAAAGACCTTCGAGATCAGCTCGAAGCCATTGGTTGGACCATGGAGGAAGAAGATATGGTAGTCATCACTCTAAAAAGTCTACCAAAATCTTATGAGCACTTCATAGAAACACTCGACATTACCTCCACTAATGTTGATCTGAAGTTTCAGGAGTTATGCACCAAACTCATGCAACATGATCGTTGTAAACAACAGTTTGGTAGTGGTGCTTCATCAACCTCCTCAGAAAATGCTTTTGCTGCCAAATATCAGTCCTCTCAGTCCTTTTAGCAGAAAGGTTCTTCTCAGCGTTTTGAATCTTGCTAGGAAGAAAAATGTGCAGTGTAATTATTGTCACAAATTTGGCCACATGAAGAAATATTGCCGACAAAGGATTGCTTCTGAACAGAAGAAATCGGGAGGGCCGCATCAGACAACGAATGTTGCAGAACATTCCGAGCAAACAGAATCTGCGTTTTTCACCTTTATGGCTAAAAGGTCTTTAGATCATGTCTCGTCTTCGGCCTGGTACATTGACTCTGGTGCATCACGCCATTTCTCTCACAGGCGTGACTGGTTTATTGACTTCTCACCTTTCAGTGATTCAGTAGTATTCGACGAAGGTGAAGAGTACACAATCGTTGGCAAAGGTACAGTTCAGATTCAGTCTAGTGGGCGCACACTCATCTTTCTGGTATGGAAATTAATCTGCTGTCTGTCAGCCAGATTATGAGGAACTCTCCTCAGCTTGATGTAGTGCTTAGTGCGCACAAGTGCTCCATTATCGACCGGGACACTAGTCTTATGGTTGTTGTTGGCCTAGAGGATCATGGTCTATATAGGCTTCTCGACACTAGAGATTCTCCA
Organism: Pinus taeda; assembly: GCA_000404065.3. Taxonomy (NCBI): domain Eukaryota; kingdom Viridiplantae; phylum Streptophyta; class Pinopsida; order Pinales; family Pinaceae; genus Pinus; species Pinus taeda. Next base: position 96,262 of record APFE030532702.1, read on the forward strand.
GAAGTAGCTCTAGCAGCTCGTGTTTCTCCCATCAACGCTCTGTGGCATCAGTGATATGGGCATCTAAACATGCAGTATCTCTCTCAGCTCTCTCGGGAAGGACTTGTGTCAGGGCTACCTGATATTCAGACTCAATAGTTGGGAGTATGCGGTGCCTGTCAAGCTGGCAAGCAACATCGGTCTTCATTCAAGGATGGAGAATCTTGGCGCACATCTAAGGTACTCCATTTAATTCATGCTGATATTTGTGGTCCTATGCATACATCTTCTATTACTGGTTGCAAATATTTTTTGCTTATTGTAGATGATTTCAGTAGAAAGATGTGGGTGTATTTTCTAAAATATAAATCTGATGTATTTAGATATCTTTCAGAAGTTTAAATCCTTAGTTGAAAAAGAGTCTCGCTGTAATATCAGATAACTGTTAGGCAGATAATGGGGGTGGCAGGGTGGCGGGGGGGGGGGGGGATTTTGTTCTTCTGCTTTCTCCAACTTCTGTGATACTCATGGCATCAAATGCTAGTTAACTACCCCCTACACTCCTCAACAGAACAATGTTGTCGAACGTCGCAACTGTACGGTTGTTGAAATGGCTCGTTCCATGTTACAACTCAAGAATGTTCCGAACAAATTCTGGGCTAAAGCAATGTTTACTGCTATCTATCTTCTTAACCGATCTCCTACTCAGGCTGTTAAGGGGAAGTCTCCCGCAGAGGTTTGGTCTGGCCGTAAGCCTAAGATCAGTCACTTCAAAGTTTTGGCTTAGTTGCATATGTTTGGATTCCAGCTGCTAAGCGCTCTAAGTTGGATTCCAAAAGCCAGAAACTCATGATGACAAGGTACATTGATCATCACAAGGCTTATAGGTTGATAAATATAGCCACTGGTCACCTTAGCTTCAGTCGGGACGTAGTATTTGATGAAGACAAAGGATTCTTTCAGTCTCCTTCTTCTGAGCAGTGTTCTGAGGATCAACCTCACAGTGTTCTTCTTTTGATAGGTCCACCTGATGGGAGGGATGATGCAGCATCAATATTTGATGATGCTGAGCTTCCTCCGGAAAATAACCCTCCTCTTGCTGCTCCTATTGTTCCTGAACCTTCTCCATCTCCTCTTGATGTTGGTTCCTCTACTCTTCGGCCTAAATGGTGGGCTAAAACCATTGGTGATCTCCGGGATAATGAGCTCCTTGAAGGTAGAACTTCTAGACATAAGAGCAAACAACAGTCTACAGTAAATTTTGCTCTTATGGCTAACTTGCACAGTATTTTTGAGCCTCGAACCTATTCAGAGGCTAAAGGTACACTTGAGTGGGAATAGGCTATGGAAGCTGAATTCCAGAGTCTTCAGAAGAATCACACTTGGACTGTTTCTGATCTCCGTGTAGGGAAAAAGCCCATTTGCTGCAAATGGGTGTATAAAGTGAAATACAAAGCTGACAGAACCCTAGACAAGTATAAACCTCGCCTTGTTGCTCGAGGGTTCTCACAGAAGGAAGGCATTGACTACGAGGAGACCTTTGCTCCTACAGCCAAGATGAGTACCATATGGCTTGTCCTTGTCTTAGCAGCTCAGTTTAATTGGAAAGTCCATCAGATGGATGTAAAGAGTGCTTTTCTGAATGGTGACTTATGGGAAGAAGTCTACATGACGCAGCCTCGAGGATTCAAGGTTGCCGGCCAAGAACAGAAAGTCTGTAGATTAGCCAAAGCACTATATGGTCTGAAACAAGCTCCTTGGGCGTGGTACATGAAAATTGATCGGTACCTCATAGATCATGGTTTTCAGCGGAGTCCATTTGATGCAAACCTGTATATCAAGCATACTGGTGATGATATTTTGTTTGTGGTTGTCTATGTGGATGACCTTATCATTACTGGCAGCGCAACACATTTGATCCATGGGATCAAACAGGATTTGTACAACGCTTTTGATATGACAGATTTAGGACTTCTTCATTACTGTTTGGGGGTTGAAGTCTGGCAGACTGAGAACAACATCTTTCTCTCTCAGTCCAAGTATGCCAGAAATCTTGGGGACAGATTCAAAATGCAGGATTGCAAACCTGCCACGACTCCTATCGAACCAAGGCTCAAACTTTCAGCTCAGTCATCCTCACCCCTTGTGGATGAAACTTTATTCAGGCAATTAGTGGGCAGCCTCATCTACCTTACTGCCACTAGACTTGACATCAGTTTTCCAGTGAGCTACATTTCCCGCTTCATGTCAGCTCCTAAGGCTGATCATTGGATAGCAGCGAAGCGTGTGCTGCGTTATGTGCGTGGCACTCCTGATTATGGACTTCTGTACACTCGAAGTTTCGATCCTATACTCAGTGGTTACACAAATTCTGACTGGGCTGGTTCGGTTGATGACCGTAAATCTACAGCTGGGTATGTGTTTATTCTGGGATCCGGTGCTGTCACATGGACTAGTAAGAAGCAGCAGCCAATGGCTCCTTCCTCAACAGAAGCAGAGTATCGGGGAGCAATTAAGGCATCTTGTGAGGCAGTTTGGCTTAGACGTATGCTTGCGGATATGCATGTTTCCCAGGGCAGTCCTACTCCTTTGTTCTGTGATAATCAAGGAGTGCTCAAACTTGCCAAGAATCCAGTCTTCCATGAACGAAAAAAGCATGTGGAAACCCATTGTCACTACATTCGACAGCTTGTTGAAGACGGATCCATTCAGTTGTTATATGTTCCCACAACAGACCAACCAGCAGACATCCTCACCAAGCCCCTTGGTCCTGATAAATTTGTAAAATTCAGAGGGTCTCTAGGCGTTGTAAATAGATTGAGCATTAAGGGAGGGTATTAGAATAATGCTACTTTAGTGATTAATGTTGTTTCTATTTTCTGTCTTATTAGTAGTGTCTTAGATGAAACTTGCTGTTTTTATTTCTTAGTAGAAATTCGCTGTTTCTATCTATGTAAATACATTTGAATTATTTATTGAGCTTCATAGCTCACTGTAAATCAATTCAATCCATTCATTGATTAGATCTTTATATCAATCTTGGACCTCTCGAAAAGAGGAATCTAATGCAATCATCATCTCCATCATATGAGCTGTCCCAAGATGAAATTTGGCCCTAGTTGCCAATTTTAACACCTTGGATTTGGTGTAGCATCCCTTAGATTTTTCTCATATTGGTAGTCTCACAGTTAGCGACATTGCATGCTTCTCAAGGTAGTTCATGTTTCTGAATGCAAAATGGGCCCAAAAGTAAAAAAGTCAACACGGTCTTGAATTGTTTAGTTCAGTGAGATGATTACATGCCACATGGATTTTCCTCAATCAGAGAAGGCATGCTCAAGTTATGGTTAGTCAAAGCTGGTTTGTATGTGTTATAGGTTTTGTTGGGGTAGAACACGGGGAGTGTTGGGCAGATTTTCACATGCATTACATTAAAATTGATTTACTCAATGAGAGGAACGAAACTATATTTCAGATTTTCCGAATCTTTAAGTGTGTAAGAGATCATCCACTCGGGCATGATGATGTGGGAAACAAGTTTCCAAAGTGGCATAGCTGTAGCAAATCTTGATAGAATTTGATATGCAATACATCAAAAGCTAAGGCCGTTAGAGGCATGATGACGTGGTAGGTAGTGATGATGTGGCAATGTAGGGTATAATTTAGTCAAATGAAATCAGGCCAAGTTACAACAAACCCAGTTGGTAGAATTGGCAAATTCATTAAGGCATTGAAGATCAAGCAAAAAGGTGGCAACGCCAAGTTTATTCGCTGTTATAAGTGAAGTCAACTAGTTGTTGGAGCCTTCAACTCATCAGTGTGGAAAGTCAAGTAAAAGGTTGGAGCATCTTAGACCATTCTTCAGTTTTCAGGGCATAAACAAAGGTGACATCATACCTGATGATCACTCAAATGTACATTTGAGGATTAGTCAACTACCCCATGAGCATAGTACATTTTCGAGTATTCCATCATGGTTAGAAAGACATAATTCAAAGCTTCATCATCATTATTCAACAGATTGTCAACATTTTGTATTCCAAATTCCGCCGCCCTACGTGATCATTGTAAAATAATTCTAGTTTGATGAAATTGAGTCATGTAACACTTAGCTAGCTTAGGATTTTGCTAGAGAGTTTTCACTCTAGGGAGCTTTTTTCCTTAGCTAATTATTTGTGTTTTTTTAACACTAAATAATTAATTCAATTTTTCTCCCACATACCCCCCAAAGCTAAAGTGAGGCTTGATGGTGAAGTCCCGGGTAAATCCCAATGTATAAAGTTGATGTAAAATGCCATACTAGATCATGTCTAAAGTTTTGTAGAATTTGGTTGTGTCAAAGTGTCATTTTTTAATTATTAAAAAATTTCCACTCATCGAGATTTTTAATAATTATTTTGATGTAAAATGTATAAGTGATGTCTATAGAAGTTGTAGGGGGCATGAGTAATCAAAATTAGGCCTCAACGCCTCGACTTTCTATCTAGACACACTTTGAGTGTTGAAAAATGTGTCTACACCCCTCAAATTGTATTATTTCCGTATTTTGACAAAAACTAGCAATTAATTCTCCGAAAATTAGCCAGAAAGTTAAAATGAGAAAAAATTAAAAATTTCTCCAAGTGGAAAAATGATTTAAAATTGAAGTGTATTTTTCCAAAAAAGGAATCAGGTCAAAGCAACTAATGACCAGAAAACCGATTTTTTTTACGAATGATCCATGGAGGTTATTTTGAATGAGGGATTTTCAAGGAGAAAATTTGAGAAAATATTTTGTGGTCTAGGATCAAGATTTTGGTCCATCTAGCTAAGTCTTCAAGGAAAATCGAATTTCCTTTTAGAGATCTGCGTAAGCAATCAAGGGATACAATTTTTTTGGAAGGATCTAGCCGTTTTCCTGGTGGGATCAAGTCAAAGGTGAACAACTTTTTTGACCTCGCTATTTTTCCACTTGGAAGGGTTTATCTCTCTCATTTTTTCTATTTAAGGAGGCTGTAACACCTCATTCTAACATCTTTAAACATCCAATCTTGGAATCGAGTTCTTGGCTAAGGGAATCTCTGCTGGGTTATGTACACTCTTTTTTTGTTTGTTTATTTCTGAGTAATAATAAAGAAGTCTTTGGGGGCTAATGCATGGTGGTGTTTTTATCTTATATGGTAAAAATTTTCTGATTTTTTGTTCTTAATACTCTATTGATGCATATAATATTTTGTTGTTTCACTTGCCAACTGTGGATCTATTATTTGTAAGGTATCTTACATTAGTATTTGAGTTTAGAGAAACACTTTAGAATTAGCGACTCTAGTGGGTTTTTGGTTGAACCCCTAGGCCTCTAGTTCGTTGTGATATCTATGCCCTTGTGATCTAACCAAATTATTTTTGAATCAGATCTTGGGCGTGCATGTACGTTTTTGGTTGAAGTAACCAACTCCTAAGAATAGAAGCGGAAGAATCCATCTTGATTTCTTCTAAAGGTTTATCATTCGATTTTTTTTTAGGGATTTCTTGGCCATAGTTTGTGAAAATTGTTTATTTCATATTTATTTCTCTCTATTATTGCGCTTTACTAAATAGATTTGCTATTTGAAGAGCTTATTTTCGCTTTCTAAAGGGTGGAGGTGGCCTCATACCCTTTAGATTTTCTCTTGTAGATTTTGTAAAAAAAATGTAAATTTTTTTTCTAACCTTCTTGTATGTATATTTCTCTTGCATAGATCTTGTATATATTTCTTGGGTTTTCCATCTATTGTCTTTGCGAAGGTAAAGCAAGGGTTTTAACTTGGAAAAAATTTGTAAATTTTTTCTTGCAAGTGAAGCTTGAGGATCAAAGAGAAATCAAATTTTTGAGGATGCATTTGTTTGATCTATCAAACCCTCTCTCCTAGATGGCTAGCGTTTCAAGGAGAACGAAATTTTTGAGGGCCTTTTTAATTAGTTTGGGGAATTGATTTTTGTTTCGAGAGGCTGTCTACATTTTTTGAGCCTATTTGTCCTAGGCCACAAGCATAGGAGGAAGTTATTTTTCTTCCCACACGAGAATCCTCCAGGGGTTTAATTAAAATAAATTTTATTAATTTTTTTCAAGACATTTTTAAAATCGCTCTAGAGAAAAGTATTGTTTAAAGGCTTAGATTTCAGATCCATAGATTCTTTGGGAAGGGCACATAAATTTTTAACCTATTCCTCCTAGGCCGCAAGCCTAGAGAGGGTTCTACATTCTCTTGGTGCGAAAATCCTCCTTGGTTTAACATCTTGCAGCTGAAGCAAATTACACTGAAGGGAAAGTGAAATTGTTTTGAAGGAAATTCAATTTCCTTATTGGGGGAAATTTTCATATCAAAATTTTAGTAAAATCATTATAATCTTTTTCCGTCATTGTTAACTTGAGGATGCATATTTAAATTTTATTTGTAAACCCTCCTTAAAAAACGCCTCTCTTGTCTAAGCATGTTGTCTCTTGTAATTTTAATAAAAGAGGTTTTTCGTAGAGGGAGCTTGGGATTCATTTCCATGGTATCCCACCTCCTATTTTGGTAGGAGGGTGTTGATTTAACCACTAACTTAGTAATTATATCTCATTGCTAACTTGTTCATTTTGCACTTATTAGTTCATAACATCTAATTGTTAGGTTTAGATCTCATATATTGTGTTAATAACTTCTGAATCACTTATTTTTGCCTTGATCTATTTGATGATTTCACTAGCTGTTTAATTAAATTTGCATTTCAACAATTTGATCTAATTTGCTAATTGGTATCTCCATTGGAATTGTTCTATCTTGTCATAGATCTAATTCACATTTCTTCATTGAGTAATTTTTTATTTGCTTCATTAATCATTGGCATAATCTATTCTTATTATAATAAAATAAATTGTGCTCAAAGTAATTGTTAATCATATAAGTGAAGTGGCATTTACTATTGGCATATTTAAAGCATTTCACTTTTGAAGCATTTTAAATCTCATTGAAGCATTTGTCATGTTTTAGATCTCATTCCTAATTTGCACCTTATATCTAGTATTGCATCCTCTAAAATTTACCTCCAAGCATCAATTTGGTTGATAGACTTGCAGTTCTCTTGTGGCTGAGCCCTTGTAGGAACGAAGGCACGTGGGTTGTCTTGAAGTCTAGGTGGATAAAGGACAAGTGCCTCCTCATTCCAACCTTCTTGCAATTTAACTCACTCTTTACCCAATTTTGAGAAATTGAGGGGAAGCTACATCATAGATTAGGCATATAATAAAATTTACCAAGAACACATTGTCTCACACACTTCACATACACATCATTGCAAGTTTTACACAATTGATTATTGTGCTATTGGGATTGTGAGCTGATTATTTACTTGCAAGCTTTTATTCAATTATCTCTGTACTTGTTAATCTCAATTTCTTATTGTCCAATCATAATTAAGCATCTTTTACTTAAAGTACACGATTTCTTCTCTTTCAAGATCAATTTCAAATATTGTTGTTCATATCGCTAAATTGTATATAATCTCTTGTGATTTTGATTTTCTAACTTTTGTCTTGTAGCATTGCTATTCTTGCAACTTGAAAGAACATTTTCATTAGCAAGTATCATAATTTATCTTTGAGCATTGTCGAAAGGCACCGGTCTCTTGTATTGGATTTATCTATTCTAACGATATCTACATTGCTCATAAACATTTATACTTGCTAATTAATCTTTAATCTCTATATTCAAGTTATATTAAATATTAGTTGCCTTGCCCGGTCTCCTAGAGCTTGTTGTCTTCAACAAGTTTTCCTTTTAGAATCATCTTTAGGGACCACCCCCCTTAGCTTAGCTAGGAGAGAGCTTAAATGAAGAGAGTTGGAATAGGTGATAACCCCTTCTTTGAGTGTTGCATGTTAAAGACCACACTTGGTGGGATTGAGGATTTTCCTACATTGAGGTGTGCATCTTAGGCGACAATAAGACCTACAAAGGACTCATTGAGTCAGTTCGACCCTTTAGTGGGCAAATTCATGAATTGTAATATAATATTTTAATTAAAGTTACCAAGTATCCCTCGTGGATGACTAGTAAAAAGAAATAATAGCATTCTAAAGTAGGAGCCTAACTAGCCATTTAGTTGTTAGGAAAGGTTTTATAAAAGGCTAGCCCCTCCCTGAGCAATTTTTGTTGACTGTGAGATCATTTTATGCTATTCGATAAGAAACCATTTTGCAAAATACTTGTGTATTGGATTGATTATTCTATTTTTTTTTTTTCTAGCTTTAGCCTATAATTTATGCTTAATAGTATAACTTGCAAGTATAGTTTGGTTATCACAAAGCTGCTATAGTGATCAATTAAGGGATATGTTGTCATGTGGAAGGGGGGATTTTTACCTCACCCTTAGCTACCATCAAGAAGACACAATATAAGTGTTGGACAAGCTTTCTCAGGGGGGTCTATTGGAAAATTAGGATAATTGTAAATTAAGCTTGATTTCCTTCATGATAATTACTTGTGATAGTTGTTGGAATTATTATTACTATGTTTTTCTTCTTTCGTCAAGCAATTACCATAATACAAGAACATGAAGATCACAAAAAATGAAAGAACATAAGATATAGGTTCTGTTGTCGTTCAAATTGTACAGGCATCGTGATAACGACTCTGGTCGGGGGCTGTCACCCTAATCCCCAACCTCTCTGTTTTCGCTGTCTCCCAACAACATGCTATGGGGGGTAGACCCTGTGAAAATGACTTTAGGAAGGACAAGTTAGAAACCAAAGAGTCTGGGAGACATAGTTGAGTGGCCCAACACTTGGTTAAATCTAGCAATATTTTAAGGATTAGATTGAATTTATATATTTGAGGCTAGTGCCTTATGGAGTCAATACTCTTTCTTTATAAAATTAAGACCAAGTACCGGATGGAGAACTGCTGCTTGGATAACCTATATGAAATGCAAATCCTAAGTCCTAGGTGCGATGCAAAGATCTTAGTTGGTTTTAATTAAATGCCTAATCTAAGTATGACCTTCCCTGAATTCTTTTGAAGCTAGGCTCCAAGGTAGGTTATTGGAAGGAGGTCAACTAGAAGCAAGCAAGGGCTTGATTAATGATATCTTTTGTTAGGTTCCTAGCACCCGATGCCTGCGGTGCTGTAGAGATTGTGGCTTTGACAACTGCAAGGTCATGGTGTTAATCACCAAAGGGTTTTGTTAAGCCCCTCAAGCTAGATGAGAAGGGTGGCCCTAAAGGTCTATCAATCAAGCTTATGCTTGGTGGTATGTTTTTAGATGCAAGACTAGCTTAGAATGATGTGCAAGGTGAGTTGAGTGATCTTGATGTGAGATTGTTTAAGATTTGAAGTACTTAGTTAGTATTTGAATTATATCCACAAGTACTTACTAATGGTGAGTAAGAGACAATTACTTCAACAAGGATAAGTGCTAATAAGCAACAAAGGATAACCACAAGATACAATAGATAACCAAAATGTAGCCTGCTCAAACAAATATCACCCACAAGTCGTATGATAAGTAGAGCACTTATCTACAACAAGACAATGTCGAAAACTTAATAATATATTTAGCAAGTTTCTTAACTATTAAGTTCTTTGCTCAACAAGTAGATTATCACAATGTTAATGTTGTAAAATCACAACTATTACCTATCAGGTTTTTCTATGACATTTATAGATCATCAATAATGAGATTATTCAAATTTGCTAATTAGATCTCCCAAAGCCACAAAATGCCAATTAGTAAAGCACTTTCAGATTACTCAATGAAACAATTATAGCAATGCCTTTTGATTACTTATGTGTGCTTATTAGAAGTTCCCTTTCAATGATTCGATTACCAAATTAGAGCAACGGAAAATTACAGGATTGCAAGAACACAACTACAAGCAATAAGATGAGATTGCTAACAATGATGCTAGTTAACTAAATGCATCAAAAATCAAACAATGTTATGCAATATGCAAGAGAAAACTCTTATGCAGTGCAATGCAAGATTTGAAATGCAATTAGTGAAGAGAGACAAGGAATATTTAGTAACCAAACAAGTCTAGATTTGACTAGATGCAAAAGAAGAGTGAAGAGAAATGCTAACTTACTATCAATCTGCTTCCCAACTGCCAATAGATGCACAACTAGTCAACTTTAAAAAATGCACTAGACCTTCGAATAACAAAGATAAACTTACTGTAGCTTAGGATCAGTCAATACCGGTCTTCAATATGACGAGATCAGTGCCCAATATAATTCACAATCGACCACCAGATGCAAGAAAAGAAAACCAATGCTCAAGACCCAATTCTAGTACCAAATGTGATGTGAATATACCACTGAAAGTCACTGAAAAATGAGATCACATCTCTACAATTTTCTTATCAGACCTCTGCACCAATAGATATCAGGCCCTTAATAACCAAATCGATCGTCCGACTAGCAAAGAAAGCAAGCCCAAACACATGTAATTACTCTTGCAACTATAGTATGTTAATTAGGGAGTTTTTCAGGCTTAGTATTAGGTGTTAATATTATGATTAAGGTCTGCAATATAATTTACTTTAGATCTCATTGTAGACAGTCACCAAAGGACCACAGATTTGAATGCTAGCACTTCAAACAAGTGCCTAAACCTTCTCCAAACTCTACACTATACTTGCAAACACAAGTGACTAGCCCAGGAATGATATATAACAAGAGGCAACCCTGAAATTGCTTGCGGTCTAAGGAAAAGGATGCCTCTAGGGTCTGCGTTGAAGGGAGGAAGAGTCCTTAAGGGCCGATGACAGAGAATGAAGGGGCAGCAGAGGGTTTGGAGAGGCATTGAAGGCTTGCATTTAGGGCAAAGGGCAAGGAGAAGGGTCTCGAAGGCAGGGAAAAGCAAGGGTGAAGCTGCGACAGAGAGAAAGGACTGAGCGAAAGGCTGAGGGGTGGCTAGGAAGCCATGATAGGCAGCAATGGAGGCTTCAGAGAGCTGGGAAGAGGTTGCAGCAAGCCTGACAGAGGAGGAGAAGGGTTGTCGCAGGCTGAAAGCAGCCTCAAGGGCCTGCGACCAGGGGGAGAAGACCGCTCAGGCTGATGACAAGGCTAGGGGAAGGAAGACGGCTACGTATAGGGCTAGTCTTGTCCAGAAAACCCCAAAAAATTCACAAAAACCTTCACAAAATTCAAAAAATTACTTCATATCTGAAAATTATCTTCAAATGATCACAAAATTTACATGAGGCTTGATGTTTTCTGCTATGAGCTTGAGCTTTGAATTTGGAAGAAAGATAGAGGGTGGATCTTGCCTTCCTAGGCCTAGATCCACCTTTAGAAACCCTCCTAAAATTGTCCTAGGGATTGAAACCCTTGATAATTCTTTAGATCTGGATTTGAAATTCACCTCTACAAATAACATTTTAAAAGCCCAAAACCCCAATATATACAAAAAATAAAAATAAGCCCCAAAACCCCAGCTGCACACAAGGGTTAGAAAATAAAATTATTCATAAAATTTTATTTTACAATATTCACAATGGTTTATGCCTCTTATAAGCAGATATATTATTTAAATGCACAATAGATAAAAATAGATGAGTAAAATAGTTTAAATGGGTAAGCAATAGCCCAGATCTTTGCGACAGTGCGAAACCATTCATCAGATAAGACTTGAAATTTAACACAATGGGCTCTTAAACTTTCTTGTCTTGGGAGTTAGCTGGTCTAACCGAAGATTTCTCCTCACGCCTAAGATCTAAATCCTTGAGATCTCTACACACTTAAGATTAAGTTATTAGATCAATCGGGGCTAGATAAACACTATAAACCTCAAGATCTAGAGATACCTGCTAGATCAATCAAGTCATAATGCTTGTCTAAATCCAGTAACTAATGCAAGATGCCTGTGCAAATAGTTAATCCGATTAATGGCTAAAGAAAAAATAACTTATAAAATATTATCAGTAGAGCATTAAGAGCATGATCCAAAATTTACCACAAGAAGCAGAAGAGGAATACCACCATGAATAAACCCCAAAGTCTTCTTTATTATTTCCAGAAAAATATTACAGCGGAGCTTGACTCATAGCTTCTTTACCAATTTTTTTGGTAACTTGGGATGCAAACGACTTCTAATTTATAGATAAGTCCTCCAGGTGGAAAATAACGACTAGTTGGCTTGATCCCTGTCAAATTATCCTCGACCGTTGATAGATATTTGATCAACTTTTAATATCCAGTGTCGAAAATCTTTATTTTTGAGGAATTTTCGAGTTTCTCATAAATACCATTTTTATTAGCTCGAAAATAATTATTTTGAGTTAATTTCTTCAAAAAATTGACTTTCACTTGTTGAAATTTCCAATATTCTTTTGGCGGGGGACCTTTAAAAATTAATTTGGGACCTTCAAAATTAATTTGGGACCTTCAAAAATTAATTTATTTAAGACCCACGAATTTTTCCTCTTGGAGAATTTAATTTGTCAAAGACTTTTAATTTTGACTCTAATTAATTAAATTTATGGCGTAGGATTTTAATTTATTAATTTATTAATTGGGGACCTTCAAAAATTAATTTCTTTAAGACCCATGATTTTTTCCACTTGGAAAATTTGATCTCTCTAAGACTTTTAATTTTGACTCTAATTAATTAAATTTTTGGCGTAGGATTTTAAATTTTTTTTGCCAAAAAATTTAATTAAAATGACACTTGAGAGGATTAATAATTTTTCGCACCTTCTAATATTTTAGCCACGGTGTCTAAGTATGAGGGACTATGCACTGAAATATTTTTTACATAAGATAATTACATTTCAACTCTCAAAGGGGGAACACCTGTTCGTTATAGACCTTTCATCTAATACCCAATTCTGTGACTCAAAATGATCTAGTGGACAAAGTAATTTGTAATAAAATAATTTAACCAATTAGCTTAAATTATTCTCAAATCACTTTTACATAAGATAATTACATTTCAACCTTCAAAGGGAGAATAGACCCTTAGTTTAATACCCAATTCTGAGACTCAATATGATCTAGTAGACAAAGTGATTTGTAATAAAATAATTTAGCCAATTAGCTTAAATTATTCTCAAATCACTTTACAAAAGACTCGACTAAAACACTAAGACTCACTTAAGACTTTGACGATAAATTCCACCCTAGCTTTGGGGTGAGGCTGGAGGGAAAAACTCTGCCGATCATCTGTGTTTGAAAACACAAAAGAACCAATGAGATGAAAAACCTCCTAGGATGAAATTCATCACCAAGATAATAGGCTTGCCTAGGTTGTTACATACATACACGGTCTTACTAGCATTATTTACATTAACATTCTGCAGAATGGGTTTACATCTCTGACAAACTGACCATTGATGATGATGAATTTAGGATGATCTGAATGCTCGAACATGGTGGAATCGAATAGGGTAGTTAACACAGAGCTGTCAACAGACTCTAAGCTAGGGCAAAACCCTTGCAAGGGAAAAACCCAAAAGATTCTCTTCTTATAGAATGAGATCAAATGAGATATCCAAGACCCATGACTACAAAAAACTGCCAAGAAGAATGCTTTTCTTTTAGACTTCGACCCTCAACTATTTTGCCCTCTATGTGATATTTCAGATCACAAATCATCAAGTTTGTGTATCCAAAATGGGCTCTATCTTCCCTCTATTTATATAGTTTAGAGGGGGTGCGAATAAACATGTCCATTGGGTTAGGGCCAACTTGACATGTAGGCCGACTTGGCACCTAGAGGGGTTTCTGACTCAAAATTACATATTTAAAAATTATTTTTCTTTTTTCATTTACAATAGATCCAAATAAGAGTTTGACTCAAAAACCTAGAAGCATGAAGAACATTCTTGTCTAAAAAAAATAATAATAACTTTTCTTTTTCTTTTCTTTTGCTTTTTATATAAAATACATAATGGTACAAATTATGAAGAACGAAACTAGTTACATTCTCCAACAGGATCTTCAACTAGGTTTGTGGGATACTGGTAGCACTGTTGCTATGGTAGTTGGAGCATCTCAAATGTGTAGATCCTCTTGGTGGGATCAGATTTATTGCAGGTTATTCTAGACTAGTTTGAGTGGGATAGTTTCATCTCCAATTCTTCATTAACTGCTAGTCCTCAAGGGAAAGTTGACAAAGAGAGGGTTGTGATCACAATATGACGAAGTGGCAAGAACAGGTCAAGATCTGCAGGAAAGCATGGTTGTAGTGGATTTCACCGAACAAACATTCAACAAGGCCTGTTTTCTCAAGTAAGTATCTTATTTTTGTCTTGTTTTAGCTCAGATTTAATTTAATAGCTTCTATCTTATATCTGTAGCTTAGAATAACTTATTTCAGTCCCTATAGAGTCTTATTACTTGCTGGAATAATTTTTTGGGTTGTACACCCAAGCGGTTTTGACTCCAAGACCTCCAAAAGTGAATTTCCGGCTGTTTGGAAATTTAAATTTGTTGCAGGTCCAAGGCTTAAAGGTGGTCTAAAATTGACCAAATTTTAATCCTTTAACACTCCCACCCTTAGATCCAAGATCTACAAGTGTTTGGAGTCTGGACACTTTTGGATACAGAAATTACAGACCTGTTAAAATAAGGGCAGCAAACAGTTTTACAAAGCAATATCGTTAAAAGTATTTGGTTAGAACTTAGGATTTTTCTTTTGTACACCAAAATTGACTATTTGCATGCTATATTTAACAAATTTTGAGTGTCTTGGATTGCTGTTAGTATTACATTTGCAGATTTGTCAAATAGGACAACAAACAAATTTGTACAATAACTCTTCTAGTCAGGTGATAAATCATGCATATAATTGTATTTCTGGTTAGTACACTTTGTGTCAATTAAATTAGACTATTCACATGTTATATCTTGCCAATATTTAGTATATGTGTGCTAGTTTAATTCACTTTTATTTACAGATTTTGATTAAGGCAACAGACGAGCAAGAAGAAATCCTCCCTTCAGCCATTGGACTCCATTACTAGACACTGATTATGGAAAAATTTGGTTGGAGTTAGCTCACGGGAAGCCTCAAATGGCCCTTTTGATAGAAGTTGGGCTTAAAGAGTGGGGACTTAGGCTGAGGTGACAACAGGCCTCTGTGTTATGTGTGTCATCCATCGCAGGTTGTACATGATTTCAGCAACCTGCTAAATGGAATGACAACAAAATTCAATGAGATTTGTTCTCTTCTCAAGACATGTATGGATTTAGTGCAAAAGCACCCACCAATCTAGCTAATCCCTGGTGCTATATTTTGGAATTACAGACACATACACAGACATATGTGGCCCAATGTATGTCTTGTTTCAAGGGTTCTGTGTGCTCCATGTCAGACAGCTTTATCCTTGAGTTTACATGTCCTAGTGTTAGGTGACTTCACTTTTGAGTTTGATGGTTTGACAGTACTGATGTTTGAAATCATTTATTCTGTCTTAATTCAACAATTTGTATTGTTAAACCCCTGATGTTAATCTTAATATTGTTAAATCCCTGAACCTTAATAGTAAACATTTGTTTTACCATCTCTTCTATTAAGCTTGAGTTATGGAACCAATGTGATCTTCCACTTACACTTAAGTTTAATTTACCTAATTCTTGAGCCCTTTTTTGTAGTGCTAAGTAAAATATCTATGGTATTCTTTTTGGATAAAACTGGGGTGATATGTTGATATGTAAGGCTGTGGTAATTTAAAGATCATGCGTTTTGTTTAAATTCAATGAAGAAAACAGCCTAAGGATTTCATATGTGCAAGGAATAAGAATTTACACTTCTCGTGCATCAACTTTGATACAATGTGATAGGAACTTGAAGGGAAAAATGAATTTCATATCTTGTTCATTGAAGCTATATGGAAAAATGTGACATAAGAACAATGAATTTTTCTTTGGGACTGTGGAGGATGAGTGAAAACATGCACAAATGAGCTAATAATATTACTCTGGAGCTAAACTAGACTAAATCCACCTTTGGTGTTTTGCATTGTGTTTAAATTCATTGAAGAAAACAGCCTAAGGATTTCATATTTGCAAGGAATAAGAATTTACTCACGAATCAACTTTGATACAATGTGATAGGAACTTGAAAGGAGAAAATGAATTTCTTAGATTATGCATTGAAGCTATATTGAAGAATGTGAGATAAGAATATTGAATGTCTTTGGGACTCTGGAGGATGAGTGAAATTGTTTACGAAAGAGCTAACAACATTACTCTGAAGCTAAATTAGGCTAAAATCCACCTTTTTTGTTTTGCAAATTTGTAGGTTAGGAAGAATCTTTATTTACATGTTTTTATTCGAATTCTTCTAGAAACTTCTTTCAGTTGTTAGGTTCATCTTCCATAGACTGTTTTTGTCGTTGTTAGTGATATTCTTTCCATAGACTTTTTCTGCCTTTTCTAGTGATATTCAAAAACACGAGGAGAAATCTAAGATGCATGTGTGAAGTCCTTCACTTGGTTATAATAATTAGTCTTATCTGGATAACATGATACACTGTAGTCCAAGCACTCGGCAATAAAAATGCTTTGATTAGCTCTCATGGAGCCATTTGAAAACTGCATGAATGGCCAAGTATGAATTTAAGGTATATGAAAAAGGGAAAGAAACAAGTTAAGGAAATTGAAGGAATACTGGTTCATGGTGATAAGTGAGTAGATACACTAGAGGCCTAGGTTCTTTCATTATTGTCAAAGATCTCTTGGAATTGGATGAAATATTTGTTGTCACCAGCAAAAGAACAGCATTAGGTTCTCACAAAAATTTCCATAAAGGTTTCAACAAGTTGAAGTTAAAATTGAATCAGAACTCAATATATGGTTATTGAATTTCTTTTATGGGAAAAAAGGGGCCAGAATCGGAATTGACAATCAGGTTTTATAAGAAGGAACATAATAATGTTTACAAATGTCTACTTTAAAGTGGAAGACAATTGGTGCAGTTGTTGATGTATTATTTGTAATATTGTTAGATATTTTTTTCTTCATTAATTAGTGTGCGTATTCAACTATGTAAATGTATGCCTTGTTTTTTTGGGATATTCTTTGGATCACTGGTTTAAAAGGCAAAGGTATTCATAAGGAAAGGATAGTTTCATGAAGCTAGAATTCACCTTGAGGAAAACAAATGCAATATGTTCTTGCAAATACCAAGAGTCAAATAAGAAAAGAAGATGCCATGGCATTTCCAAGTTAGGCTGTCATGTCAATATCCTCATACTGCTTATACCTAGGATATCATACTAACTGTTGGAGTATACATCCATTTCAGGCTTTGAGAAAGAAGCATTTCCAGGTGGGCTGATATACAAATGAACATTTTGAGTTTGGATGAGATACAATTAACTTATGAATGTTTGAATTGATAGTGGCCATTTGGACAAAATACTTACAATAATAACATCTGTAATGAAAGTTTTAGACTTCTATGGCGTTGTAAAGATATATGCATCATATTTAGTTTTACATATCATTTATTAATTTCAACATCGCTATTCTCTGATTTTATCATATAATTTGGAAATTAGTATTTTTGTTGTCACAAGTGTTGAGAAATCTAGGGACAGCTAGGTTAGGTGATTTCTCTTACTTTGATAACTCCTTGTGATTACTTAACTTGATGTACTTGTAGTCATAATTTTAAATACCGGAACCGGTTACCGGACCAGTCCTCCTATCAAACCGGGACTGGTCAGATCTCAATGAACTGGTCTTTGAAAAAATACATGAAATAATTAGTTTTTATGAAGAAAAACTTTTTCAAGATTTAAAACCATGCTTCCAAACCAATAGGGATAAAATATGCAAAGTTTGCTCATCTATATACCAGGTAAAGGTGAATATATCAAATTGGCACCGAGTGCAATACATATCAGTGACATAATACATAATCAGTGAGTCTCTAAATGGCCTCTAGAGTCCAAAAACAATGTTATAAGCTATGGGGTCATTGGCCTACTACAAGTCTACATATCAATGATCAACATGATCACTCCTCATCATGATCAAACTCATCACCACTACTCTCTACTAGACAAGGGATCATCAACATGAGCTACATAAATAATCTAGCTGAGTGTTTGAGGGATCCTAAAACTGCTCTGCAACCTTTGGTAGTAGTGGTCGTAGTAGCAACAGAAATAGACATCAAAACTACAAATCACTGATCATCATGATCACTCATGAAACTCATCATTGATTCAATGCTACTAAAAATGGGATCATCAACAAGAGATACATAAACATCATTTCGCTCAAAGTATTCAGACTTGGATTGGCCAACCTTATAATATGATAGAAATTGAAAAAGTTTAACATGCCTAACTAGTGATTTTGGTTTGAGTGAAGGTTTCATCTCCTCAGCCTTATGATGTGGTAGAAAAAGCTTAGCATCCGTAACCACTTATTTTTCTTTGAGTGAAGGGTACATTCTTGATAAGGCCATGGTAGAAGAGTTCAACAATCAATACCACCAACATCAACAAAGTTCAAAAATCAATGGCACCAACATCAAGGTTCTTAAAGGGCTTCATGCTCTTGATCAAACGCCAATCTCATATCCTCATGCATGATAGAAGCAAATGGAAACATTGCAAACCCCCAAACCATGAAATCCTGAAAACCATTAAGTCAACTGAATTTTGAGTGAACTCTAAAATTCTAGTTTCTCCATATGAAATCCAATGAGGTCGAAACCACTCTCTAACATCTTGAGTCATTTCATGGTAATGTTAGAAAGTTAAGTAAAAGGATGAAAATGAAAAATTAAAGAAAATGTCACTTTTACTTTAAGAATTTAACATTACCATTGATTGCTAGTGTTGCTAGGGTTGACATGTGTGAGTCAAATGGGATGGGAGACACGTTTTTCTTAGAGGGGTTGTTTTTGAAGAGAAACAACCCCAAATTTCCCTCAAAACGACATCAAAACTCACGAAACTGCATTCTGTGGGGTCCATAGCTAGTCTAGCAATAAACTGGCTGGTTCCCTCATAAATCGACTGGTTTAGGCTGATCAAATCAAAAAACCAGTGCGCCGCTCAGAAAACCAGGGTTTTCAACCGGTTTGATGGCCAGGCCTAATGAATCGACCGGTTTGACCGATTTCTGGTTTAGATTGGTCGGTTCAAAAACAACCCCAAATTTCCCTCAAAACCACATCGAAACTGCATTCTATGGGGTCAATAGCTGGTCTGGCAATAAACTGGCCAGTTCCCTCATAAATCGATTGGTTTATGGCCGATCAAATAAAAAACTGGTGCGTCGCTCAGAAAACCGGGTTTTTTAGCGGGTTTGATGGCCAGGCGTAATGAACCAACCGGTTTGACTATTTCTGGTTTAGACCGGTTGGTTTTGAAAACTATGCTTGTAGTTAGCTCTTCTTTATTTTATAGTGTTCTTTAATCATCAAACATCTACCAAACAATGAAGAACAATGAGATAAGAGGACACGAAATGTAGGCTGTAAGCCAGGGCCAAAACCTCTCCTCTTGAGAGGAAAAACCACAAGAATTCTTCTCTTCTTATAGAATGTTCGGATGGCAAATTCCATGACCTTTGACCCTTGACAAAGAGCCCTCCAAGACTTAGTCAAACCTTCCTTTGATAAGCTTCTCTTCCACAAAGTCAACGCCAGTCAAACTTGCTCCAAAACTTCAGATTTTGGCCCATTCTCAGATTTTCGGCATGCTGCTATAGGACTGCAATTTTGGTTGTCACTACAGAAACCCTAGTTTGGCACGTGTTAGATAAAGATGGTGAATTTCTCCTCTTTTCTCCTTCACTTGAACATCAAATTCTTCTCTAGCAATTCAACTACCTTCTTTGATCCTTAACTTCCAGATTTCAGCTTCTTTTAAGTAGGTCTGCAATATGGCCTTCCTGCAATAAATTGATGCCCTAACTCTTCTTTGAACGTGTGGAAATTCAGCCCTAAAAAGTCCTTCAGATTTTGATTTCTTTCTCTTGCTTTGGTCCTCTTCTTCCCTTACCTTCTAGGTCTTCTTCTCTTGGTTATCGAACTTGATGGATGTGTCACAAATGAGGCTGAATGCCCTCTATTTATAGGCTTCTTGGAGGCCCTCAATAGGCGGACTAGTCATCTCTGTAGGCCGACTTCATTGCTTGAAAGGCTGACTTGTCTTTTGAAGGTTGACTGGTCTTGAAGGGTCTTTATGACACTTTTATGACTCAATGAATTTCTTTTTCATGATACAAGATGCCCTAATAGGGTCTTTACATATGACAAGGACTTCTTTTTTTGACTTCTTTGACTCTATGACAAAATCTAGAAGCATTCAGTGGGTGCTTAACCTATAAATAAAATATCCTTTAGCATGAAACCCATGTTTCAAAATAATAATAATAAAATTCTTTTTTCTTTTTTCATTAAATGTATCAAATCATGATTACATTAGACATTATGAAGACTGAAGCTAGTTACACTTTTCAACAAATGAGAAGATGCATTTTGTATATTGGACATATGAACTCATTTGGTCGTTAATGAAAATTCTAGAAGAACAGAGTTATCAAAGCAAAACACCTATTGTTAGTTAGTCGTTAACTGTTGTTGCTTTGATTTTTGAAGACTGAAATCTGGACAAAAGCTCAGTGCTTGCAGATCGGATGTTGAGGCCTTGGGCGAAGGAGATTATAGGAGGAAAATAATCTTAAGCATCAAAATATTCAGACCAGTGGTGTGTTAATTATTATGAATGTTGCAAACGTCCTGATTTTATTGCGAAAATTGCAAAATGACGACTTTTTGGCCTAGTCGATTTTATTGGCTGGAAAAATTGGCAATTTTTTCAAAGACAAAAAATTAAAACATCGCAATTTTATCATAAACTGCATGAAAAAATCTTTATTTAATGGAAAAAAATTGTGATTTAGGTGAATTTTTTGATTTTGATTTTTGTATTTTTTAATTGTGCTGATGTTTACCAATTTTTACTGATGTTTTCCTGATTTTTATGATTTTTTGGTTTTCTGGACCCTTGCTGATGCTTGCAATATTGATAATTATGGTTCTTGTGCAGTAGCTAGTCAGTACTTACAAGTAAAATTGTATGCTAAAAAAAATTTAGACAAAGTTAAAAACTAGTCCTAATGCTTTTCATGTCTGTTTTAAGCTATAAGACATAGTTATGAGAATTATTACGAGGAAAGATTTGTCATTCTACATGATCATATTTCAAACATTGCAATGTCTATTTTGGTCTGAAAAGGGTGCAGCGTGTTTTTCTAAATGCTTTGAATGCTGTAGGATGATTGTTGTGTGTTTTGGCTAGGTCTATGCTGTTTTTGCAGGCATTTCTGCTAGTTTGCCTGTTTGATGTCTCTTAGATCCTGCTGTTTTGCTTTCTTCTAATTATACCTCGGAATGTTTTAGGTGGCATGGTTGATTTTGAATATAAAAAATATACTCTTTTTTTTTTTTTTTTTTTTTTTTTTTTTTTAATTTATTTATTTATTTTCTTTCTTTAATTTCTATATATATATTTTAGTATTATCTTTTATTTTTATGAGGAAATGCCAAACATTTTGCCTTTATATGCACATTTTCTTTTCTTTTCTTTGGTTTGCATTGTTGTAACTGACTTGAAGATTGAATGAATGTTCCCATCACTTGTGTGGCTTTCCTTAGTTGCAAAGAAAACTAGCTTGTTTGTAGTTAGTAGGTATGTTCAAGTTATGCGTGATCAGTTGGACTGGATTCTGGATTCTCTATTGGGTTCAGTTATTGTTGACGTTAGATAGTAGTAGTGCTTATGCTTGAATTGTTTTTCCATATTTTGTGTCATGGAATAAGTTTTGCGATTATTGGTTGCATTTATAGGGCATGCTTAAATTGCTTCATGGATTGGTTATCTTGGATTCTACATAATAGTTTATAATAAATATTAGTAGTGTTTTTGATTGGATGAAATATATTCTATTATGGAGTTTCTTCTCTTTTTCTTATGGATATAATTTATATAAAAATAATAAAAATGTACACAATAATAAACATAAATAATTTTTAATTAACTAGCAGTTAATAATGAAGAGGCGTGTCTTAAAGACATGACCATTCATGAAGAGGCACATGCCTAGGTATATAAGCATGCCTCATTTGTAACATTCACATCATCTCTTATCTCCCTTGTATTCAAGTATTCTAATATACAAATATTTGTCCTACAATGGATGTCTTTGTCTTCGAAGTATTTGGAAGATTATTGCAGTATACGAACTTTGTTCGTTACATTGGCATTAGAGCATTCCTCTGAGTATACGAACCTTGTTCATAACATAGGTATCAGAGCTGTTCGATCCTCTGGCTGCTCAAATGCTACGTGGAGTCTGACCCAACCTTTGGCCATAGACTGTCCGTCAACTTTGTTGCCATGTGATTGAAGCATTTTGCTCCACAAGATTTTGGAGATTCTCCATTTCACCGTCATGCCCTCCGCCAACTAAAAAAAAGTAAAAGACAAAAAGAATTCAAAAAATAACAAAAAACATGTAAGAAAAACTATTATATATATTAAAAAAGAGCAAATAAAAAATATATATATAAAAAGGAAAAAAAAATCAAGAGAAGAAATATTTTTATATAAAAATAAATAATTATATATATAATATATATATATAATATATATATATATAATATTATATATAAATAAAATAATTAAAAAATCCAAATAAACAAAAAAATAAAAATAAAACATCGATGACCTTGCGGTTCTACTGTTGCAACAAGCTAGTGCTCGTCCACAACACTGTCGCTGCAGCGAGCCAACCGTTGTCCACAACACTGCCAACCCTGTCACCGACCTTGCCACTAAACTGTTTACCTTGTCTTTCGAATTCTCTGTCGACAAGATCATTGCCCGATTGCCCCTTGTCTCATTGTGTTGTTTTCCCTTGTGTTTCATCCACCAGGCTTGACCACTCTACCTCCAAGTCGTGCATCCACCCGATTGGTTGAGGTTCACTCACAACCACAATTATTGAAAGACAAATTGATTACACAGAAGGAATAGACATTGTTTTAAAGTTTTAAACCATTGTTTATCCTTTCGTTCGTACACCAAGGGTTAATGATACAAACGATCAAATCATAATTACAAGGGTGTAACAAGGTTGGAATGCACCTGTTGGAGAATCGTTACATTGCTTGATTAATAAATATAACAGTCTTGACTGAGTTGTTGACTTTGATTAATAAGTATTGAAGTAAAAAAATAAAGATAATAATAATGAAATAGCTTCAAGCTCCATTAGTTAATAGTAAGGGTTTCAACAAAAATAAGGGTTATTATATTTAGGATTCCTTTTAAATAAAGTACTTTAGAAGTTAAAAAGGGATTATTTCAAAAGGTGTGAGGAGGTTTTTGAAATTTTTTTATCGAGGAGATTAATTAAAAAACTTTATAAAAAGAATATATAAAAAAGAGTTAAAAAAGGTATATAGAAAAAGAAAAAAAAGGGAGTCAATCTTGAAGAAAAAAAAGAGAGAAGTAAAAAGATGCTTTTCACAAAAAACATCGGTTTCTTTTCAGAATGTCTTTTTTGTTCAGAAGGATATTCTAATTGTCGAGAGTCATTCTGAAATCAAAATGTGGCTTGCATAAAATGTTATAATTTTTTTACCTTAGTTGAATGTTTAAGTGACACATAAAAACAATTGCTAACAAGAGATATAGAACAATTAATGGCAATATTTCGACGACAACTTGTAGATTTTAATAATGAAATAAAGAAATTGGAATCCAAATTGCAAGTTGAACGCCCATCATCACCCCTACAAAATGATGTAATCCAGTGTACCGAGAAATTGCCACTGGAAGATCAAGAGAAAGACAAAATAGCCAAACTTCGGCAAAACAAGAAAGTGCTACAATAGGAATATAAAAATCTTGTGGATATGCATTATAAAGAAGTAATGGAAAAGGATGAAGAAATTTTTCGTCTCAAGGGCCACGTTGAAAAATTACCTGCACAAGTGAAGATGACTATGGTCACAAAGAAGGAACTCAAGAATCACCTATCAAAACAAGAAGAGGAAAATTTACATTTAAAGAACTTTAATACAAATTTGTTAGAACAAATCAAAAGTTTTAAAGATGAAGAGAAGGATACTAAGGATGAAGTCAACAATTTAGAAAACAAAGAACTTTCACGCCTAAGGATTCATAATCAAAACCTTCTTACGCAAATAAAGAAGCTTAAAAGTGACAAGAAATCGTTGGAAAACAAGATACAACAATCTATTGAAAAGGAATCGTCGAAATCTTTAAACGTAGAATTCCATGTTGAAGATAAAAGAACAAACACTGATCCAATTAATATCACAACTCAAGAAGAGGACAAACCAGTTGAAGTAAAGACGTACTCAGAAGTTGTAGTCCAAACAATGGAAATTTCAAGTAGAGATCTCGCAGTTAATCAAACAACCTTTGTACTTGAAAGAAATCAGATACCTCCAATAAATCAAGAAATCACCACAAACAGATTAAGACAAGATGAAACAGGAGCTCCTTATCTACATCTGAATCACAAGAATAGACACTTCAATCAATCTACGAATCTATATCACTCAAGTCATAAACAACAAACATGGTTTCGAAGAACTCTGAAGTTTGCACAATTCAATCCGGTGATAACAATTCATCACAAGTTTCTAGTAACTGCAACATTCCACAAAATATTGATCTAGGATGTTTAGTTCGACAATTTTACTTATCTATCAAATGATCCTATCATCATGTATCAACGAAGATGAAAACTAGAAGAACTACGAAGGATACAAATATATTACAAGAAAAAGAAGAAAATGACGTGCCTTGTCAGCAATAAGGTGGCCTTCATCGATGGCAAGGTATGTGTATGGAAAAATAATTTTAAAGATGCTTTCACTCTTTTGTTTCGAGTTGACTCTTTATATCAAGTCGGAGGAAGTCCGTTGGGTGTCATGTCTTGTGACACATCTCTTTAGTTCGAACTATGGAACTGGAGGTTTGCTCACCTTCATTATAATGCTCTACCCAATGTGAAACAAATGGTGACAGGGATGCCCGAGTTTAAAGTAGAGCAAGAAGGTGTATGTTGGGGTGTGTCGAAGGAAAACTCAAAAGGGGACCATTCCCCTCAAGCCACAGTAAGACCTCCGGTATATTGCAATTGGTTCACTCCAACATATCTGGTATGATGCTTGTGAACTCCTTGGGAGGATATTTATATTACCTCACTTTTGCAGATGATTATTCTCGCAAGACTTGGATATACTTCTTGAAAAAGAAGGATGAAGTGTTCTCCTTGGTCCATCACTTCAACGCCTTGATCGAGAATCAAATTAAGAAGAAGATCAAGATCTTAAGGACTGATAATGGGACCGTGTATGAATCCAACGAGTTCCATGACTTTTGCAAAGAAGTTGGCATTAAGAGGGAGACCAGAACACCATACACTCCTGAGCAGAATGGTGTGGTAGAAAGGAAGAACCATACAATTTTGGAAGCTGTTCGTTCCATGCTCCATGATTAAAGGCTTCCAAAGTTTCTATGGGCCAAAGTTGCGAATACCGTCGTAATTGTTCAAAACCGATGCCCTCATAAAGCATTGGATTCCAAGACTCCCAAAGAGATGTTCACTGGTAAGAAACTTGATGTATCTGATTTTAGAATTTTTGGAAGCCCTGTATATTTCCATGTGCTGAAAGAGAAAAGGAATAAATTGGGTGCATCTGGAAAGAAGGGAATCTTCGTGGGCTATAGCGAAAATACTAAAGGCTATAGAATTTATGTGGCTGGTCAAAGGGAAGTCGAGATTAGCCATGATGTCACCTTTGGCGAAGATATGGCTCTTAGCAAAGTTGACAATCTTCTTATACTAAGGAAATCTGGAGAAGTTGACACTAACAAACCAGAGGAAAAGCAAGATGAAACGATGCCCGAAGTGGAAGAACCTATGGACCCTATTGATCCCCCTCTGCAGGAGCCTTCCTCTTCTAGGAAGAGGCTCTCATGGCTTAGGGGGACACTTGATGATGCCGAAGGGACACATTGCACCAAGAGGGACTTTCTGGGAAAGTAAGAAGCCGACCAGGTATCATGGATACTTTATCATTATGAGCACGATCATTCAAAATGAGGCCTCATCGTTCGCAAAAGCCGTGAAGCATCAAGTATGGAAGGATGCTATGACTGAGGAATACGAGTCCATCATGAAGAACGATGTTTAGGATGTGGTCTCTAGACCCTAGGACAAAACTGCTGTCACTTTGAAATGGCTTTACAAGATAAAGCATGGAGCTGATGGAAGTGCTGAAAAGTATAAGGCTTGTTTTGTCGCTCATGGCTTCTCTCAAAAGGAAGGTATAGACTATGACGAGATTTATGTTCTTGTTGCCCGATATACCGTCATCTGCTCGATCATAGCCCTTGTTGCTTTACAAGGATGGAACCTACATCAGATGGATGTCAAGATTGCCTTCTTGCATGGTTCGATCAAAGAGGAAGCCTATGTGGAACAACCCGAAGGATTTGAGATTCATGATTGAGAATTTCATGTGTGCAGGTTGAAGAAAGCCCTCTATGGGTTGAAGCAAGCACCTTGAGCTTGGTGTGAGAGGATCGATAGCTACTTGATGAAGTTGGGATTCACTACGAGTGAAGTTGACCCTAACCTTTACTTTAAGGTTGAAGATGATAAACCTCTCATACTGGTGCTGTACGTTGATGACATCTTTTTGACAAGTGCAGACCCTCTCATTCAAAAATGTAAGAGGGAGTTGGCTTCCGAGTTTGAGATGAAGGACCTAGGATTGATGCACTATTTCCTAGGATTGGAAGTCTGGCAGAAGCTAGGGGAGATTTTCCTATCTCAAGGAAAATATGTGGTGAAGATATTGGAGAGATTCGGTATGGCGGACTGCAAGCCTGTGACTACCCCGATGGAGCTTGACTTCAAGAAGTTAAGCGGTAGTGCTGCTGAACCTGTTTTGCAAAATGCTACCAAGTATCGTCAACTCATCGGTGCATTGATGTTCTTTGTGAACTCTCGTTTTGATGTTTGTTTTGCAGTCAACACATTGAGTCAACATATGGTTGAGCCTCACCACTCACATTGGATTGGTGCTAAGAATCTGTTGAGATATCTTCGTGGAAAAATCACTCATGGGTTGAGATACACTGCTGGAGATGTGAGAGTACATGGATATATCGATGTTGATAGGGCAGGCAGTGTGGTGGACCGAAAGAGCACTTCCAGGTGCTGTTTCTCTTTGGGATTTGCCTCGATACCCTGGATGAGCAGGAAGCAGAAGTCGGTGACTTTGAGCACCGTTGAGGCAGATTACATTGTTGCAAGTGTGGCCTCTTACGAGGCTGTCTGGTTGTGGAAGCTCTTTAGTGAGCTGTTTGGATTTACATTGGATACTATCGTGATCTTGTGTGACAACTAGAGTGGGATTTGTTTATCAGAGAATCATGTATTTCATGATCGCTCCAAACATATCGATATCATGTACCACTTTATCTAGGATATGGTACAACGGGGAGCAATAAGGCTCCATCATATCGGTACAGATGAGCAGGTTGCCGATGTTCTGACAAAGCCCTTGGGAAAGGTCAAATTCTTGACTTTCCAAGAATGACTTGGAATCGTTGAGAGACCCTCTTATGAGGGTCCTGCATGATGCATGCATTGAGCTCTGGGAGCTCCGGGGGGCTTGGGGTACTTCTTGGAGTGACAAGTGACCATAGGGCGACTCACCCTCCCCTAGTGGTGCGCTGTATACAAGGTGAAAGGTTCAGCCTTCCCCTGTGATACCCTGTGGCGACTTATGGACAAGATCAATGGTTCTCCTGTCAAGGCATCCTACCCATGCAATCCGGGACTCATGGGAAGTACCTCTCATCTGGCCAATGAGTAGGGAAATGGGGTTAGGGACCATAGTAGTACTATCGATGGATGCATTGTTGTTTGTATCGTACTCCCTATGCTAGGATGACCTCCATTGATCTGGGATCAATGAAACTGATTTGGGATCAGTATGAGTGGTTTGAGACACTCTCTTCTGGCACTGATCTGGGATCAATAAGAGTGGTATGACACACTTTGTGGGACTGACTTCGGGTTAGTGGAGGATGGTATGATACATCCTCGATCATTTTCTTCTTATTCATAGTTCAACAGAGCAGAGCAGAGCCGAACATTGCAGGGCAGTGCATTTGATGGCAGAGATAGTACCGACGGTCAGATGGATTAGCAAATGGAGTTTTCCCTAGTTGAGAGGGAGTGTTAAAATTGGCAACTAGGGCCAAACTCCATGGGCGTCATCTTATTTATGGCAGTTGATATTTTTCTTGGATTCCTCTTGTCGAGAGGTGTAGGATTGATCTAACGATCATCCGATTCCGACAAGTATTTATGGAGATATGAATTTATTTGTATTTACTTGACAAATTGTCAAGGTCAGCAAATAGCTAAATGTGTGGCACACATGCTCAATGTTTCATATAAATACAAGATAGGTCAAGGCATTATTCACTCATCTCATCTGTCACATTCTTCTCTCCTTAGGTCATTGGGTTTACACACAAGGAGCAACACACACGTGGGAAGGAGGAGGACACAGAAGGACGCAAATTTGAGGACGCAAAACTATTTGACTGCGTTGAACAAGGATGCAGATGTATCTTTGACCAACGTTGACCAACGTGGACTTTCTAAGGCCGCGGTTTTGGTGTGGCTATCCCTCCTAGACAGGCCGCAGATTTTGGCATGCAAACTGAGGAATTTTGACCTCAGTTTTGACCAGCATTGACTGCCCTAATTGCTGGCAGCAGGTTGACTTTAGTTGACTTCTTTGACTGGGTTTTTTGGACTTTTTTTGGGCTGCCTCTTCTTGCTGTTGGAGGCCAAGTTGACTGGGATATTGACCAACCTAATTGAAGGTCAATTCTATCTTGTTTGACCAACTTTGACTTTGCTGGTTAGGGTTTGTTGCTGCTATCATAAATTACATATTTGTATATTTGTGTACTATTTCTCTCTCTGCTGAACTGTTGAAGATTATAGAAGAATTGATCAAAGGGTTTCCCCACATTGGGGTTTGTCCCTGGCTAGACGCCACATCTGGTGTCTCTTGTCTTTTCTTGTTTTCTGTCGATCTATTAATGTTCTATCAACATTTTACTTTATGTTAATGTGATTGCTAAACAGTGGCTAGTAAAAAGAAATTGAAGTAAACTGCACTAAGCATAGAACATACCATAAATTAACATAGAACACTTACATCGTGAAGGATAAATCGATGAGTCATGTAACTGAAACAAATTTAAACGAAAAGCATGATTCAATCATCCATGTAATTATAACAAGGTACAATGAAAATAAAAGTTTAGACCATATTGAAGTTCCAATTGTGAATACTAAATCTTGAAATAAATGTCAGCTCTGATACATCAAGATTCAAATTTTTATAGAGTCAAGTCTAATATATCATATTTCAAGATTCAAAACAAACTGAAGTCTACAATTGAAGTGTGAAACAGAAAAGTAGATAACATAAGAACATATCAAATGACAAATGAGCATAATTGCTCAAGGTAATGCCCCGACCCCCACTAGTCTCTGCATCTAGCTGCTGCATGAATAAAGCAGGATCAACCATGTCACCATCTGAATCAGAATCACTTGCTATCTCAAACATGCTAAGTGGCACACCAACCAACCCCATTCGTGTCTCATCAAGCCCCTCCTCCATATCTACCTATGCATCATCCTCTGTATCAACATCCCATGTTGTTCTTGGTCCCTTAAAATACTTAGGTGTCTTCCTATGCTCAAGAAGTAGGGCACAGTGCACAACAACTAACTTATCCACTGTTCTAGAGGTAATCTTGTTCCTCTCGATAGAGTGGATGAAGCTATATGTGGGCCAATTCCTCTCCACTGCAGAGGAACTAGCAATCTGAGACAACAAACGCTAGATGTTTGAGCTTTGGAGCACCATCCCATTGCATCCTCCAACAACCAATCAGGGTATCTTGGGCTAGATCTATGCGATCTACCCGAGCACCACTTTTGTTGAAGGGCCCACTAAGAGATGCAAATTGAACAAATTGTCTTTGAAGTTTTCCCCCTCCTCCTTATTGTACATCTTTGCATTTGCATCTAGGAAGCCATTCTTTCCCTCAGGATCATCAATAGGAGGCACTCTCCCAGGCCTTTGACTTTATTAAAATTATTTGACCTTGATTTTTTGGGAAACAAAGGAAATGTTTCCTTTTTTGGAGGAAACACCCCCCTTTGGAGTTTCCTTGCGTTTCCTTTTTTTTGGGAGCGTCGGGAAATGACCCCTAGACGTCCCTATGTCCCCGGAGTGCAAGGGAGCAAGGAACACTGTTTTTAACATTCACATCATCTCATATCCCACTTGTATTCAAATATTCTAATATATAAATATTTGTCCTACAATAGATGTCTTTTTCTTCGAAGGAGTCTGAAGATTATTGCAATATATGAATTTTGTTCATTACACTTTTTTACTAATAGCCATAGTTTCAGAGGAATTCGAACCGATGACAAAACAATGTGGCAGTTTTTCCATTTTATTGGTCTAGGTTTCTCATTAGTTGATTGTATTTATTGGGCATGATTGAGTTGTTTCATGGTTCAGTTGTATTGAATTGTATGTGAAAATGAGTTTATAGTAATTATTAATAATGTTTATACTTGCACAATGTATATTCTGTTATTGAAATCTCTCTCTTTTTTGCTTGATATCAGTGGTTTCAGAGGACTCAGAACCAAAGGCAAAACGACAGAAACAAGAGAAAAAAGGTGGTACTTTTCCCGTCTTGTGGTATAGGTTTCTCAATAGTTGATTGCATTTCTTGCGCATGTTTGAGTTGTTTCACAGATGAGTTGTATTTAGTTGCATGTGTAAGTGAATTATAAACAATATTGATAGCCTTTATACTTCAATAATGCATATTGTGTCGCTGAATCTCTCCATTCTTTTTACTGATGTTAATAGGTTCAGAAGATTCAGAATCAAAGTCAAAACGGCGGAAGCAAGAGAAAAAAGAAGGTGGTAGTGGAAAAAATTCAGGATTCTGTACTCCTCTTCCCCTCTCCGATGCTCTTGTCACATTTCTTGGTACTGGTGAAAGTCAGTTGTCCCGAGCAGAAGTGGTGAAGCGAATATGGGGGTACATAAAAGATAAGAATTTACAGGTCAGTTTCTTTCGATGATTGATATTTTCTCACTGTGGGATCTAAATAAATCTCTATTTATGTAATTGTTCAAGTCACTAGTTTTAAAGAATTTTTGTTTTAATTTGTTTGGTGTCATTGGCATCTAAGATTTGTAGAATGGCAAATAGTAAAATATCGATTATACAAATTGGCTGTAATCTTTCTTTCAAAACCATTTGATGTTTAAATGAGAAGTAGATAAATACTATTTTCTGTAATATTGTGTGATTCAAGAAAATGGGCACATCGGAAATCATTCAAATATACAGGCATAATTATCTAAAATAGATTTACTGGTAGATTTTACTCAGGTTTTAGCTTATGAATATCATGGTAATTTGCTGTAGAGAGCTATGGGCACATTTGTAAAGTGTCACTATGTTAATGGGCATTTCTTCCTTCTAGGTTTTTGACTAGAACAGTTCTAAGTTTATATTTGTGCACAAATGTTGAGGGATGGTGATTATAAACATAGTTTTAAAACTCAGAACCGGTTTTTGACTTTGCCAAGTATCATACTGGGTTTTGGCTCAGACTTAGATAAACTCGGAATCAATGAACACGTTTTTAAAAAATACATAGAGTATTTAATTTTTAATAGAAAAGAATATTTTTATGATTCCAAACCATTAGAGACAAAGTATGCAAAGTTTTATTGTCTATATATTTTTTCTCCATGAGAAATATCTTTATATTCCATATGAGGAATATACATGTTTGTTAGGATATTTAAAGGCTTAGGAGTTAGTTAAGTTCATATTGGACTAATGTGTCTATTATAAAACAGTGCGAAACACACATATGGATTTCCAAATGAATTAATTAATTGATTGAGCAAGAATACTCAATAATAATACAGAGATATTTACAAAGATTGAAACATCAAGTTTCTATGTAAAGAATCAGTTTCATCTAAGAAACTGCTAAAAGAATAAAAATAGCAACAGCTAAAAGAATGAGCATTAAACTAAAATAGTATTATTCTAATACCCTCCCTTAATGCTCATTCTATTTACAACACCAATAGACCCCCTGAATTTTACAAACTTATCAGGACCAAGAGGCTTGGTAAAGATGTCTGTAGGCTGCTCTATTGTGGGAACATATCTCAACTGAACGGATCCGTCTTCAACAAGCTGGCGAATGTAGTGGAATTGAGTTTCCACATGTTTTGTTCGTTCATGAAAGACGAGATTTTTGGCAAGTTTGAGCACTCCCTGATTATCACAAAACAAGGAAGTAGGTCCTATCTGGGAAGCATGCATATCTGCAAGCATATGTCGAAACCAAACTGCCTCACAGGATGCCTTAACTGCTGCTCGATACTCTGCTTCAGTTGAGGAGAGCCCCACGACTTGCTGCTTCTTACTAGTCCAGGTGACAGCACCAGATCCTAGACTAAACACATACCCAGCTGTAGATTTACGATCATCAACCGAACCGGCCCAGTCAGAATCTGTGTAACCACTGAGTATAGGATCGGAACTACGAGTGTATAGGAGTCCATAATCAGAAGTGCCACGCACATATCGTAGTACACACTTGATTGCTATCCAATGATTAGCTTTAGGAGCAGACATGAAGCGGGAAATGTAGCTCACTGCAAAACTGATGTCTGGTCTGGTGGCAGTAAGGTAGATGAGACTGCCTACTCATTGCCTGAATAAAGTTTCATCCACAGGAAGAGAGGATGACTGAGTTGAGAGTTTGAGCCCTGGTTCCATAGGAGTCGTGGCTGGTTTGCAATCCTGTATTTTGAACCTGCCCACAAGATTTTTGGCATACTTGGACTGAGAGAGAAAGATGTGATTCTCAGTCTGCCAAACTTCAATCCCCAGGCAGTAGTGAAGAAGTCCCAAGTCTGTCATATCAAAGGTTTTGCATAAGTCTTGTTTGATCCCATGGATCAAATGTGCAGAGCTACCAGTAATGATAAGGTCATCTACATAGACAACCACAAACAAGATATCATCACCAGTATGCTTGATATACAGATTTGCATCAGATGGGCTCCGCTGAAAACCATGATCTGTCAGGTACTGATCAATTTTCATGTACCAAGCCCGAGGAGCTTGTTTCAATCCATAGAGAGCTTTAGCTAATCTACACACTTTCTCTTCTTGACCAGCAATCTTAAATCCTGGATGCTGTGTCATGTAGACTTCTTCCTGTAAGTCACCATTTAGGAAAGCACTTTTTACATCCATCTGATGAACTTTCCATATAAACTGAGCTGCTAGGGCAAGGACAAGCCGTATGGTAGTCATTTTGGCTGTAGGAGCAAAAGTCTCCTCATAGTCAATGCCTTCCTTCTGTGAGAATCCTCGAGCTACAAGACGAGCTTTATACTTGTCTAGAGTTCCATTGGCTTTGTATTTCACTTTATATACCCATTTGCAGGTAATGGGCTTTTTCCCTTCAGGAAGATCAGAAAGGGTCCATGTGTGATTTTTCTGAAGACTTTGGAATTCAGCTTCCATAGCCTGTTCCCACTGAGATATACCCTTAGCCTCTGAGTAAGTTTGAGGCTCAAAGACACTGTGTAGATTAGCCATAAGAGCAAAGTTTACTATAGACTGCTGTTTGCTCTTATGTCTAGAAGTTCGTTCTTCAAGGAGTTCATCATCCCTGAGATCACCAATGGTTTTAGCCCACCATTTTGGCCGAGAAGTAGAGGAACCAATATCAGGAGGAGATGGAGAAGGTTCAGAAACAATAGGAGCAGCAAGAGAAGGGTTATTTTCCGGAGGAAGTTCAGGTAGTGTATTATCAAACACTGATGCTGCATCATCCCTCCCATCAGGTGGACTTACTGGAAGAACACTGTGTGGCTGATCCTTAGATCACTGCTCAGAAGAAGAAGACTGAAAGAAGCCTCTGTCTTCATCAAATACCACATCCCGACTGAAGCTAAGATGACCAGTGGCTATATCTATTAGTTTGTAAGCCTTGTGATGATCATTGTACCCTGTCATCATGAGTTTCTGGCTTTTGGAATCCAACTTAGAGCGCTTAGCAGCGGGAATCCAAACATATGCAATTGAGCCAAAAACTTTGAGGTGACTGATCTTCGGCTTACGACCAGACCAAACCTCTTCGGGAGTCTTCCCTTTAACAGCCTGAGTAGGTGATCAGTTAAGAAGATAAACAACAGTAAAGACTGCTTCAGCCCATAATTTGTTTGGAACATTCTTGTATTGTAACATAGAGCGAACCATTTCAACAACCGTGCGGTTGCGGCGCTCAACAACACTGTTCTGCTGGGGAGTGTACGGAGTAGTGAACTGGCGTTTTATGCCATGAGTATCACAGAATTTGGAAAAAGAAGAAGAACAAAATTCCCCCCCATTATCTGTCCTAATAGTCATGATATTACAGCCAGACTCTTTTTCAACTAAGGTTTTAAACTTCTGAAAGATATTAAATGCATCAGATTTATATTTGAGAAAATATACCCACATTTTTCTGCTGAAATCATCGACAATAAGCAAAAAATATTTGCAAGCAGTGATAGATGTATTCATAGGGCCACAAATATCAACATGAATTAATTGAAGTACCTTAGATGCGCGCCAAGATTCTCCATTCTTGAATGAAGACCGATGTTGTTTGCCAGATTGACAAGCGCCGCATACGCCCAATTGCTGAGTCTGAATGTCAGGTAATCCTGACACAAGTCCGTCCCTAGAAAGCTGAGAGAGATACTGCATGTTGAGGTGCCCATATCGCTGATGCCGTAGAGTGCTGATGGGAGAAACACGAGCTGCTAGAGCCACTTCTGGAAAATCACCAGTGTCAAGAAGCCTGTATAAACCATGATCTTCTAGGCCAACAACAACTGTAAGGCTAGTCTCCCTGTCGATAATAGAGCATTTGTGCGTACTGAATACTACATCAAGATGAGGGGAGTTCCTCATAATCTGACTGACAGACAACAGATTAATTTCCATCCCAGGAACATAGTACACATTCAGGAAGATAAGTGTGTGTCCACTAGACTGGATTTGAATTGTACCTCTGCCATCTACTGTGTATTTTTCACCTCCTCCAAATACCATGGAATCCCTGAAAGGTGAGAAGTCAATAAACCAATCACGCCTGTGAGAGAAATGGCGTGATGCACCAGAGTCAATGTACCAGGCAGATGATGGAATATGATGGGAAGACCTTTTAGCCATAAAAGCGTAAAAGGCAGAATCTGTCTGCTCGGAATGTTCTGCAACATTTGCTGTCTGATGGAGCCCTCCTTGTTTCTTCTGTTCAGAAGCAATCCTTTGTCGACAATCTTTCTTCATGTGTCCGAACTTGTGACAGTAATTACACTGCACATTTTTCTTCCTAGCAGGATCAAAAAGCTGAGAAGAACCTTTTTGCTGAAAGGATTGAGAGGACTGATATTTGGCAGCAAAATCATTTTCTGAGGAGGCTGATGTGGCACCACTACCAAACTGTTGTTTCCAACGATCCTGCTGCATGAGTTTGGTGCATAACTCCGGAAACTTCAGATCAACATTAGTGGAGGTAATGTTGAGTGTTTCTATGAAGTGCTCATAAGATTTTGGTAGACTTTTCAGAGTGATGACTACCATATCTTCTTCCTCCATGGTACGACCAATGGCTTCAAGCTGATCTCAAATGTCTTTAATCTTGTTGAGATGTTCCTGTAAAGACATATGTTCGTCCATCATGATAGAGAAGAACTGATTTTTGAGAAAGAAAGCTCTGCTCTTGTCAGATGTCTCGTGCAGTTCTTTCAACTGTTGCCAGATCTCGGCAGCTGTCTTACCAGAAGGAATCTGCGGTAACTGATCATCAGCCACAGAGAGTTTGAGAAGCATAACAGCCTCTCGATTTCGATAATCAAACTTATCTTGATCGGTACCAGCTGTACCGGGATGGAGCTCTTTGCCCAAAACGAGCTGATCAAGACGCTTGTATTCAAAAATGGTCAACATTCTTTGTTTCCAGATGTTATAATTGCTGCCATTAAAGCGTTGATTGCCTTCCAACATCAGATTGGTTAGCGAAGCCATCTGCATGTTTCCCAAGACACAAAACAACAAAGGAGTTTGGTACGGATATAGATGCCAGCTAATTCGGACAACAACAAAAAAACGAACAAGTGCTAGAAATAAGATTCAACTCTTGGTCAAATGCCAAACCAGCAAATATGACTGAGAAAAAATGGCTGAAAGAGAAATACGTTGCCCACAGATAATATGCTCTATGCACAGCGACAGAGATGGTTACACAGCTTTGTCTTAAATTCAACCACAAGCTTGGCACAACTCCAGCAATATATGAATCAATTTGACCTGTAGAAGGAACGTGATTTCTGCTAGACAGAGAAGCTTGAGCTACAACAATTTTATCCTCTAAACAAGTATGAACTCGGACCCCTGAATAAATTTTGCTCCTCTGAGATTCTGTAAAAAAAATTTATTACAGCACTTCCATGCTCAGAATTGATGCCCTGTGTGAAAAATGAGTACTCCCGTTTCTGAATTGTGGAACCTTCTCTTACACCGCACGCTTCCACGCTAAGCACTATCCACAATTCAACCGACCAGATTAAACTGGTGTTATCCAAGCCGATATTCTGAGCGCCTATTGCTGCTCGCCCTCCTCTTCCCACTCGAAACTCACTGCTCTTGAAGCCGGAATAAAACTATTGAGGAAGACCTGTATAAGACAAATTATTCGGACGCATGAAAATGATAACAGAACGCGAACACAAGAGAACTCAAGCTACCCGTGCATGGTAATCGACTGCATGTTCTTTTGCGACGAGTTATGCACGCTGGGGAACGAAAGGCGGTGGAAGGGTTTGAGCGGAAGGCGGCTGGATATATTTGAAAAAAGAGCGCACTCTGAGCAACAAAAAAAAAACCATGGCTGGTCTTCAATATATTTTGCTAACGTCTGCAACCTCGGGACGCTGAGAAACGATACACGGATGGAATTTCGCCTGCAGAGATGCCGGATTATTCAAGCTTGGGTTCTTTTTTGTGTAATGCGGTGGTTGTGGATCTTCGTCGAGCTCGTTAATCCACGATCGATTCCGCCGGTATTGCTTTCGGCTTTCTGCTCTCCTTTAACCTTATGGTTGTCTGTCAACCCCCACAATTTTGTCTGTATTTGGTTTGTATTGAAGTTATGCTGGACAATGGAGAGCATCATATCATATCATTAAATGAACTATTTTGAAATGAAGCAAAATTTTTCCAAAAAAATGAAAAAATTATTTCAAAAACAATTCCTGAGCTTTGATACCATAAAACAATGCAAAACACGCATATGGATTTCCAATGAATGAATTGGATTGATGAGCAAACTGAAGCTCAATAATAATACAGAGATATTTACAGTAATAGAAACATCAAGTTTCTATTTAGGAAATAGAAACAATCAGTTTCATCTAAGAAACTGCTAAAAGAATAAAAATAGCAACAGCTAAAAGAATGAGCATTAAATACTAAATAGTATTATTCTAATAACAATCCCCACACCGGCCAATCAACCTCTGCAGCCAACTGCGTTAGCCCCCTTGCCCTCTATGTGAGCCTGCTTTTGCCTCGCTTAGCCTCTGCGCTGCCTCTTCTTGGCTCAATCTTGATGACGCAGGCACTGCATCACCCTTTCCTTGCTGCTACTCTGCTACGAACAACCGCTGTCACTCAAGACCACTGTTTTTTGTTGCTGCTGCTCTGTTTGGCTGATGTCCTCAGTTCTCCTGTGATCTGCAACCACGCTCTGATACCATGTTGGAATTTCTAAGTCTGACATGTTAGAAACCCTTCATATACTTTACTGATTTATTCCTACCTACTTGTTCTGTTAATTAACAAGTTATTTACCATGTAAATACTGGAAATAAATACAAGTACATGCTCAACACATTACAGATCATCAACTGAAGGAAATAGAAACAAGCACACAAGTAACACCGTTGTTTTTGTACTAATGTCCCTGGAAAAACCCAATGCGGGAAAACCGGTGCAGCTATCTGAGGGTTTGATTTATTAACCAGTTTCAGAATACAACCTGGGTGCCAAATCCGGCTCACCCAACAGAGAAAAATCTTGGCAATAACACCTTTCTACTCAGAAGTAAATATTCCGGCTGAAACCCCGGATAAACACTCTGGTAGCTCCACAGCTCTAATCTGCCCCACGAAACCCCAATGTCAGCCTCTAGGGACAACGTCAACCTCTCTCTAGCCCTGCGTTAACCCAGTGTCACTCTGGCTTGGCCTGCGTCAGCCTCTGGAGGCATTGTGTCAGCCCTCTGGCCCTCTGCGTCACCCACGCTAGCCCTTTGAGGCACTGCGCAGCTCCTGGCTGCCTCTACGTGAGCCCTGGCTGGCTTTGCGTGAACCCTTGGCTGCTTCTAGGTCCCTCTCTCTAGCTACTACGCTGATCCTCTCGGTGCTATCTCTGCCTCTCTGCTTCTGTAATCACTGCCCCTCAGCTACAACTCTTATCACTC
This sequence comes from Pinus taeda, assembly GCA_000404065.3. Classification (NCBI taxonomy): domain Eukaryota; kingdom Viridiplantae; phylum Streptophyta; class Pinopsida; order Pinales; family Pinaceae; genus Pinus; species Pinus taeda. The sequence goes on from APFE030532702.1 coordinate 134,961, forward strand.
TCTCAACTTTCTCAGCAAACCCAACCCCAAAAAGTTGAAATCTTGATCTCTTGGTGTGTTCTCCAAGTGACCCTCAAGCCTCCTCTTATACTTTTCTAGTTGACAAATCAACGGCTGAGAGTAAGTCCCTAATCAACGGCTAAGATTAGATCTAGCTTGATCCATGACTTTTGGACCATTCTAACGCAGTTTTATATTAATTCACATTAATATTTTATTTTCCCTAAGTTTAGACTTAGGGCCTCCGTTAAAAATATTGATTATTTTAATATCTCCCAAACTGTTTAGAATCTGCCCAAACCCTTTCTGGGTATTGGAGATCTCATGTACCTTAGCCTCTCCACCAATTTTCATGGCTAGAGCACATTTGATGCTACCCCAATTCAACAACATACCCAAAATATCTCTTGGGTTTCTCGCTTTCTCTAAATGAGCCTTTCGTTGCCCCATGACCTTCTGCATCAAGTAGTGTAGATTTCAACCATTTTGGTTTCTTTCTTGATTCGAGGACCATAGGTTGAATGAGTTCACTAGGACCCTCATATTCATGATGAGATTCTTCTTCTTCCCTGTTAACTTCTTCTCCAAATACTGGAAGTTCTTTGTCATCAGAGTCCATGGGAAGTTCCTTAGATTTCTTGAATGCGACACTTTCGTCAAATATGACATCTCGACTGACTTATTTATGGTGTCCTTCCTTTAGGTAGATTCTATAAGCCTTAGAGGAGTTGTTGTAGCCAACAAATATTCCTCTCACACCTGATGGATCCAACTTGTTCCTTTTGTAATTTGGTATATGAATATATACAGGACACCCAAAGATTTGGAGATGATCTACAGTAGGCTTCTTCCTAGTGAATACGTTTTCGGGAGTCTTGTTGTCTAATGACATATGGGGACTTCGATTTTGAATATATACGGCAATATTCCTGGCTTCTGCCAACATAAATTTTATTAGATCTTGATCATGTAACATATCCTTTACACTTTCTTTAATGGATCGGTTCTTTCATTCCGCAACTCCATTTTGTTCTGGATTATATGGGACTATCAACTCCCTCTTAATCCCTGATTACAAAATGCTATAATCTTCTTGGATGTGTACTCTCCTCCATTATCGAATCTTAGTATCTTGTTTCTTCTTTCTATAATGTTCTCTACTTTAGCTTTGAATTCTTGAAATTTTGTAAATACTTCGTCCTTGGATTTCATTAAGTAAACCTAGGTCTTTCTTGAATGATCATCTATAAATGTGACATAACATAGATGACCTCCTCATAGGGCCACATATATTGGAGTGAATGAGATCCACGATTTCTTTTGACCGTGAAGCACTGCTTTCAAATGGTCTCTTCGTATTCTTACCCAATGCACATCCCTTACATACTCCTTCATGGTCTTTTTTCAGTTCAGGTATTCCATCTACTATGGAACTTAGAGTTGGGAAGATCTTGAAATGAAGATGACCAAATCTTTTGTGCGATAGTTCAAATGGGCATATTTCAATGTGAACCAAGGCTTGAGCTAGAGGAGATATCAACCTATAAAGTCTTCCTTCTCGAACACCATTTACTCTGGCATTCTCTATGCTTGAGGTTTTACTCCATAAAACAACCTTTCCATCAATGAAAGCTACTCTATCACCCTTGTCCTCTAGACTTGAAATGGAAAGTAAGTTCTTATGCAAACCTAGAACAAATAGGATGTTGTTGAGGTGAATGTTGCTTCCATTCTCGAGCTCTGTAGAGGTTGATTCAATGCCTCTCATGAGATAGCTTTTGTTATCTCCAAATTCCACTGAATAAGAAGATTTTGCCTTTGATAAAATCTTCAATTGTTTTTGATGACCTGTCATGTCCCTAGATGCACCACTATCAATTACCCAAATGCTCTCGTCTTGGAATGTGCGAGTGCCGAGAAGAGACCTTCATCCTTTTCTTCGATTACTTCCTTCTTCCTAGAGAATAAGAGACTCCATGCTTCCTTGATGCTTTTCTTGAGATAGCTTGCTACCTTTGAGTACTTCTTGATGAACTTCTTCAATGTATTGGTGATCTTCATGATTCCCTTTGCCAACCTTAGCTCTGATACCATTTTGAGAATTCAATAGGGCAATGATTATGGTTAATTTTCATTACTTGATAATTGCTTATGATTCTTTTTTTTTACTTATTAGCTTTGTTCCTTATTATTATATGTGTGAAGCATCAAACAACTACCAAACCAAGAAGAACAAGGACACAGTATATAGGCTGCAAGTCGGGGCCAAAACCTTTCCTCTTGAGAGGAAAACCCTTAAATCTCTTCTCTTCCTTATAGATTCTTCAATTGACGAATTCCATGATCTTAAGACTGAAACCAATACCCTCCAAGACCAAGACCAATCTCTTTTGATGATGTGCCAACTTCGATTTAGTCAAACCCAGTCAAATCTCTTCCAATAGCACCTTTTTTACTTCCTGCTGCAAGATTTTCGGCTTCCTCTTGCAGATCTAAAATTTCGGTCCCCCAGTAACTGTTACTGCCACACATGGGAACTTTGATATTCTTCTAGAGCCCTCCTTTGTCCTACGCTTGCCTTTCCCTAATTTCTAGAGCTTGAGAGAGACCCTTAGTGACCTTTGTTGGACCTCTTTGCCTCCTTTTCTCCAAGATAGAACTTGAATCTGGATGCCCTAGGCCTGTTGCAGAAACTCTAGTCCTCTGTAGCACGTGAGAGAGAAAAATAGCCAAAGCATAAATCTCTTTTGTCCTTCTTCTTCTTCTTTTCCTCTTCCTTCCTCTTCTATTGCTAGAATTAGTGGTGAGTGAGTGTGTTTCAAGGAGGACAAATCCTCTTCTATTTATAGGCTTCTTCAAGGGTGGACATGGCTCTTCCTTTAAGCCGACTTGCCAGCTACGAGGCCAAATTGGTCTTGGAGGGTATTTCGACACTTTTAAAGACAAAAATATTTTTCTTTACAAGTTACAATGTGTCCAGTGGGGTCTTCAACTTATGACAATGACTCTTTTGACTTCTTAACCTAGGACAAACCCTAGAAGCACTCAATGGGTGCTTGACCTATACAATAAAATACCTTGAGCATGAAACCCATTCTCCAATAATAATAATAATAATAATAAAATAATAAATAATAATAAATTTTTTTCATTTCATAATTTACAAGAATCAAAAATACATTTCATATTTGTGAAGACTGAACCTAGTTACACATTTTTCAACACCTATTAGGTGGTTTCAAATGCTAAAGAGGGTGACATGTCCATGGTACATCCATGAAGTAGTAGGTGGCACATGATATATTGATGGGATGGAGTGGGCCATAACGGGAAGGCTCTAAGCCACATGCCACAGTACAAGGGTAGCTACAATAGGGGAAGCCCACACTTGGGTATATGAATGTAGGAGGGAATAAGCGTGGTACATGAGTTACCCGAACCTTTGTTTTTCCACCCCTTCTTCACATGCCTTTGCCATTGAATGATTTTTTTCATCGCTGCTTGGGGCTCCAGGGGATGAGAGCATAATGTGTAGGATATAGCAGTGATTACCCTTGTAAGGTGGGGCAATTCATCGCCCACCAGGGGTTGGGACAATCATGGGTTACTCAATAATGTAAGGGGCGAATATGGGGGGCCCTAAGAACTAGGGTGATGGCCATAATGATGGGGGTAAAGCTCATGTTTGGCTTTTTCCATGTTTCAAATTTGTATGTCTCAACCATCTTTTCTATTTTATGGTACATTTTCTGTTGAGAGTAGACAAGGTATGCTTTTTCTTTTCTTTTTAGTTGCATCAACCTCTAGGGCATCGTTCTAGGCCTGGCCCAACGTGTGGACAAGGGGAGGGGGAAGCTAACTCCTTGTGGACCCAATGGACAAATGTGGACCTGGATGGGAAAAGTGATGAATGGGGTTATAATAAGCGGAGGGGACGTGATGTATATGGTGTCGGGAAGTGGGACCACACAACCAAAATTAGGGTTTCCCATGTAGTGCCACCTCTAAAGCTAATAGCCAATAAGGGAGATCCCACGAGACTAGGATACAAGGTTAACCATCAAATCGGATGGAGGAGACAAGAGTACAGACCTAGCCCACTCTTTCTGCAGACTCCCCCCACTAATCCATGCCCAAAGTGTCCATGATAAGTAAACAAAAATATCCAATTACAAATGAAAAGTTATACCTTTGGGGCTGAAGGGCCCACCTTCAAACGTATGATCATAACAGATTGGCGAGGGACCACATGGTTGGCTTAGGTGGCAGAGATAATGGCACGTCGAGCTATCTGGCAGCTATAAGGGGTTGTTGGTTGCTAGCTGAGAAGGATCTGGGAGAAAAAAAATTCTCCTATGGATACTACCCACAGGTGGTGGGTAATAGGCCCTATGCAACCTTAGTGTGGAATACCTTTGCACTTGCTGTTGCCTCTCCGGAATTGGAAAACTTCCTCTGGACTCATTGTCTTTTCCCCTCTCTGTCTCTACATCTCCTCTCTGGCTCAAACTCTTTCGAATGAATGTTGCTCTCTAGAAAATCAAACTACCAAGGGAAACTCGCCCACCCAGTATGTGTTCTCCATCTATCCCATCAACCTCCTCTTATAATCTCTAGTTGAGACTTCAACAACCAATATTAAAACTTAATTGATGGTTGAAATCATCTCCAAGTCAATTCACGTGAGTTTCTAGAGAATTCTCACCTTTCTCAATTAATTCCTATTAATTAACCAATTTTCCTAAGTTAGACTGAGGAAAAATTTAAATGGTGGTCAATTAATTTAATTGAGCTATCTCTAGGTGGAATTTCCAAAAATAATTTTTGGGTTTTGGAGAATTCATGTGTTTTAGCCTCTCCACAAAGTTTGAGATTAGAACACCATCCGATGCTACAAAAACTAACACTCTTCATTTCCTTTTCTTGTCTTGAACAACAAATGTAGAGGGCTCTCCTTCTTCATGTTTTTGAATCCTCCCTCTGGAGATCATCCTAGATTCATCTTGAGTACATTTGCCAACCAACTCATCAAATGTCGGAAATTTGTCACTGTTTCTTATAGTAGTATACTAGTAATGAAGGTTTCCCTAGTAGGGGGAAGACCTTGAAGAGTGACCAACACTAGCTCTTTATTAGATATAGAGTCACCAATAGTTTTCAATTGATCCCTTAATTGGGATATCCTCATAACATAGGATTGCACAACTTCCACCTTATTCATCTTGATGTCGATGAGTTGATTCTTCAAGGAAAGGATGTGATCAAATTGTTGACCTCATATGTCCCAACCAACTTATCAAAGATATCCTTAAACTTCTTCAATTTTCCAACTTAAGTAAGCAAATGATCTTTCAAAGAATCAATAAGAATTTTCTTGGCATTGGGCTCACCATTCTTATATTTGGACATGGTAGCAGCAAGAGCATTTTCCAGTGGCTTGGGTACTTTTCCTTCCACATATTCCAAAACATCATTGTCATCCAGTATGACTTCCATCTTGATCTTCCAAGCAACAAAATTTGATGAGTCACCCTATTTCTTTGTATCCTTGAAGTAAAAGGTAGACATCTTAACTGAGTCAAATAGGCTCCTTTAGCTTCTTCCAAAGATGATTGCTTGTCTCTTCATTCGTTGGGCTTGTCTTTTGTAATGCCCCACTTAAATCTTATCATGCAAATTTTATTAATGTTTACATTACCTGAAAATATTGAGAAACATTGGTGAATACCTTCATTTTGGAAACTATAAATTTATTTACTAATATAACATTCATTATTTCTATTTTATTCAAATTCCCAACTTGCCTTCTCAAATTGAATCTTAGGTAGGATATGGCCTCCTTCCATTATTTCAAATTATATATATATATATATATATTTTCATCTCACATTCCCAAATGCACTCTCACAATTACTAGGGAGAAGACATGGTCCTCTCCATTTAATTACATCTCAGATTCCCAATGTACTCTCACATTTACTAGGGAGAAGACATGGTCCTCTCGATTTAATTACATTTCACATTCTCAAATGTACTCTCACATTTACTAAGGAGAAGACATGGTCCTTCCCATTTAAATACATCTCACATTCCCAAATGTACTCTCACATTTACTTGGGAGAAGACATGGTCCTCTCCATCTAATTATCAATATATATATTCATTTCGCATTCCCAAATGTACTCTCAGATTTACTTGGGAGAAGACATGGTCCTCTCCCATTAATTTCCCAATTTTATATTCATATCACATTTCCAAATGTATTCTCAGATTTACTTGGGAGAAGAGAAGTCAACTGTAAGGATGGAGGAGAAGTTAATGACATTAATGAGAAGTGGTTGAGGTGGAGAAGAGAGGGAGGGTATAAAAAGGGAAAGAGGAAGGGAGAAAAGGGCATGTGGGGTCTTGCTTTGTTTTTGGAGTTGGCTGTGATTTTAGGATTGCTGTGATTTTGGAGACTTAAGGAACCTGTGAAGGTTTCTTGGGTTAGTTGAGAGGAGGGAAATATTGTTTATCTTGGTCTGGATTATTCATTTTGGACACACTACATCTGGTTGGACTTGGGCTCGGAGGGCTAGAGAACCTGTGGAGGTTTCCTGGGCTAGGAATTATTCCCTAGTCGACTGGGAGGTAAATCCAATTGGTAGTCGAGAGGAGCGTTTCAGCAGGAACGACAACTCAAAGGCATCTATAGCCACTGGTACAGGTATTCCTCTATGCATAGGTTACTCATGTAAATGATTGAAATGAAATATTCACTATAAGTTGTGAGGATTAGAATGTAAATGGTAAATTTTCATTGTTTAAATGTCTTGTAAGAAAGTAAATTATTGCCTCTTATTGTATTTAATTTCCAGAGAAAATAGATCTGTTAGAAGACCCTAGGATAGGGCTTACATCTTCACTTTAGCTCTGATACCATGTTAATTTTCCACTGTTATATGCTTAGAACAATCACTTAGCCCAATCTTTTTTTCAATTAGCAATCTAATTTAATCTTCCAATGATAAATAGCAATTGTAGATAGAATAGTAAATTCATTGTACAGTAGAAGACAATCAAGAGCAATAACAAGAGACACAAGATTTGGTCAAAGACCAGGGAAAAACCACACAAGGGGGAAAACCCTTTCAAATTCTTCTTTTATTAGATTGTCATCAAATGTTCATTAGAGAGATTACAGTGTTCCAATTCATCATTCAAGAGTCAAAGTCAAACCTTTGACTAACCAACAAAACCAACCAATTAATATCCAAAAGATGAGCCAAGTAGTCAAATCTAGTGAACAAGTCAAATCTGAAATTCTGGTCAAAGTCAACAATAGTTGTAGTGGTCCCAAATGGTCAATAGTCAATGGACCTCCAAAAGAGCTTAGTCAATAGTCAAGACTCAAAAGTGATGCCTTGAATGCTGGTCAAAGTGTAGTCAAAATAATTCTCCAAATTCGATCAAAGTCAAAGTCAAAGTTTGTAACTTGAAACCCTAGTTGTAGATCTGTAGTCAACCAAGGTCAAAGCACCCAGAAAATTTTGTCCTCCTTGCCAAAGAATTCAGCCTCGAAAACAGATGCAAAATCTCAAGTCAAACCAATCCCAAACTCCAAAAAGTCAACGTTGGTCAAAGATAGAGTTTGGCCCAATCAGAAATCTTCTCTCTCCTCCTCTCACTATGAAAGAGACACGCAATTTTCAGAAGATGTCGAACCTCCAAGAGAAGAAGAAGATATGCGATGATGATGTCAAAATTAGGTGACATTGAGGTGTATTTATATGCTCCTTTGGAGACCCAATTTGTCCTTTAGGCCAACTTGTACTTTTGTGGACTTGTGGGTTTTCCATTAAAAATAATATTTTTCCTTGACCAAATTAAATTCTTCCAAGGGCAAAGAGGGTCTTCTCTGGATGAGGAAGGCTGTCCAAAGGAGAGAATTTGTCCTTGAGCTGCCAAATTAACACTCTCTTTCTCTAAATCAATTTTGATGCAATGCATGCATCATTATGACAAATCCTGCTCCTATTTTGCCACCTAAAAGACCCCCACACCAGTTGATCAACTTCAATCACCTATAACTACATCATGCCTTCATTGTTTGGAAAAATTTCAACATGGCATGTCATATCCTCATCAATCTGAGCATTTTGGAACCAAGTTGACTTTTTGACTTATACACCACTTGCATAACGAAATGTGAACTGCCTCTAGAAATGTGGAATTGTTGATTTTGTGAGAATGCCATGTTGAAAATCATTTGAGGAATACAGTGCCAAGCCCAAAGTCAGATATAGACTTAATGACCCATAACCATGCAGTAAGACAGGTGTACCTTGATGCAGGTTGTACTGGCCCATACACCAATGATCACCCTTACATAAGCAAGGCTCCTCTAAACATGAGTCATCCAGAGATACATTCAAAACCTCTCAATCCATTACAAAACAAAGAGACCAAGGGCTTAGCTCAAAAGGAAAGGCCATGGCAGACCATTAGAAAGTCTAGCATACCTAAATACAAGGACTTACGTGGTTTTTACAAGGTTATTGACTAATGACCTTGGCTTACAATCATGATAAATGCAATGTGAAAGTATATGTAACCCCGCTGACAGGAGGCGTAACAGGTAGAATTCGTGGTTAGACTTACCACTTGAACGGTAGTTTAAGTGGTAAAAGAGACCAATATATTTAACAGTTACATCACATTAGGTGGCTGCTAGTATTAGAAAGGCAACATCACTTTAAGTTTAAAGTTTTACTAGTGTAGCTATATCTCATTTAGTGCATCTTCTATGAGGCAAGTACGCATTATATTTATTATTTTAGTTGTACTATTCTTTTATGTCTGCTATTTAAAATTTTTTCAGCCTAGGGAAGCTTTTGGTACTCTTTCTGAATTGTCCATATGTTTTTGGCAGTCACATTGGCTGTTTCAGGTCATCTGTGGACATTAACATGATTTCTGACTTTCTTTCTGCTTCTTTATTTTTGATAACTTTTTGGCAGTATTATCATAATATTGTAGTGGTATTTGAGCTTTGAAAATCTTCTCTATATTCTTAATGATTCTTCTGCTACCTGTAACTAACATTACTTATGCATACATTATTTAACTATCTCTTCTGTTTAGTTAAATGCATCTTAAACAGGTGGAACTGTGACTAAAGTTGGCAACATTAGAGAATATCTTATTTTCATCTGTTATGTATATATATACATGCTCAAATGTGTTTGATATTAAATTTGTTGTTCGTTATTCCAATGCACAGATGAAGTCATTCACAAACAGGGTTGTTCCAAAGATTTCAATGGATGAGCTCATACTTAGTAGTGCTATTCGCAAGCGTCTGGAATCCGTCATAAGCTTTGAAAAGGCAAGAGCAGTTCTCCTTGGACAATGGGGTTTCCAGCAGGAACAGCTTGGTACTGCATGCTTTTTCTGGGGTTCTCATGGAACTGGCAAGTCTGCTGCTGCAGAGGTAAGTGATCAACCTTTGCCTATTTCCCAATTAATGTCTTTATATTAGTTTTTTAATTCATTAGGAAAGCTATTTTTTGCAAGTCTCCTTTGGGGAAATGATGTTGTCATTTTATATGTATTTTAATTTTTAAGAGCTTGCTTTACGATTTTGTTGGAATCTTTGTTATTTCATTAAGTTGCAGTAAAGTTCCTCAGAATTCTGATTCACTGTGGCACAAAACTGGAGGGATGGAAGCAAAAGAGAAGAATCCTACTAGTCTCAGGAAACCATAGAAGTGGAAAATGAACAATGCAAAATCCTTCAAGCTTTATATGGAAGAATAGGAGCAAAAGGCATAGCAATGTGCATATCTTACATAATTAGTGATGAAACTTAAATTTAACTTAGAAGGTTATGGTGTAAAATTCCTCACATGCTACAGGATGATACTTTGAATATATGTCTTACATTTATTAGTTAGCTGTGTTAGCCCATAATCTTATGTGATGCTATCTTGTCCTATATCAATCTCCACATCTAGCATCTTTTACCACAATCTGGAATTGTGATTAGAATCCAAGCATGTAATATCTGGAATTGATTAATCTGAAGTCAGAATCAATTGGTTGGCACTTGGCAGTTGCCTCCACTCATTTTGGACAGGTAACCTTTAAAGGATATAAAGAGTCCCTGTTGCCTCAAAATCTAGCTGGCCTTGTGAGAGGACTCACAAGGCAAAGGCCATACCTTATTGTAACAATGAGGTAGATTGCCATTGTCATCTCAACAATCTTCCTCCTACTCTTTAGTGGAATTTCATTGGAAGGGAGGCTTCCTAGTGATCACCTCAGAGAGTATTCTATGTTATAAGGTTCAAGATGACGAATAGATAAACTAGATGAAAACACTCTTTAATGGACAAAGGCTTTGTTGGTCACACTTTGTCAACAGTCCAAGGAAGCAAAGTACAAACATGTGAAGACAATTTTTCAAAGTCATCAATCAACACTATTATATCATTATAAACCCAATTTCTGCAAGTTATATTGTAAATGATGCTAGTATGATTGTTTAAATACTATGTTACCGGATCCGTCAGGCCCAGCGGCTGGATCCGCGGAGCCGCGGATCAGAGATGGATTCGGATCCGGATCCACGAAGATCCGCCCCACCCAACATTTGTCTGTGTATAATATTGTTTGATGTCAGCACATGTTTCCAAATTATATTTCAGGGCAAAATCTAGAAAGAAAATTTCAGCGGATGAATAACCTGATATTGGAAAAATCAGCCATGCGGGAGTTCATTAATCTGTGTGTAATATGGTTTGACGTCAGCACATATTTTCAAATTATATCTCAGCGCAGAATTCCAGAAAACACTATATTGGAAAAATCAGCCGTGAGAATAATTAACAAGGGCATTCATTAATTTCAAGATTATAAACCTGCGGTTGACCATATTATAAACTATATTTCAAGATTATAAGATGCGGCTGTTTGGATATTCTAATTAAATTATACGTTTATTTTAAAAGTTTCATGAAGTAAGTTCTATAAAGTAATTTCATTTAATTTAAATATAATTACTATTAAATTATATGTTTATTTTAAAAGTTTCATAAAGTAAGTTTATTTAATTTAAATATAATAACTAGTAATTAATGTTTCAATATTATGATACATTAATTTTAATATATTAAATTAATAATTATTTTTTTCACCTGAAATTATAATTATTTTAAAATTATTATATAGAAGTTTTATATTTTAAAATTTAAACAGAAATTATAATTTTTTTATTTATTACAATTTAAATTAATATTTATAAATGATATATTAATTCTGATATTATTTATCTAATATAATCTAATATATATTTTTATAGGTAACTATATATAAAAACTATATATTTAAAATTAATATATGTTTTTAATTTATTTTTATGTAAATTTAATTTTAAAAATTATAAAAAATTTTATATTGTTTGTACTTGCCGTATCCGGATCCTGGCTTTCAAAAAATTGGCGGATCCGTTTCCGAATCCGGCTCCGTATCCGAATCTTGGTAACTTAGTTTAAATATGTAACAACACCTAGGTAAGCCTCTGATTTTGGCAATGAATTTCATTTTAGGGAATTTTTTTAACCTCACCGAATTATGTGTGTTTTTAAACACAGACAATTGACAGAGTTTTTCTTCCAACTTAAACCTGAAATGTAGGGTGGAATTCCTTGACGAAGTCTTAGGTGAGTCCTAGTGTTATATCGAGTCTTTGTAAAAGTGTGTTTGGGAATAATTTAAGCACATTTAGCTAAATTATTTTATTACAAACATACTTGGTCTATACTGTTGAAAAGTGTAAATAGGTTCGGTCTTCATAATGACATGTAAATATGATTTTATGTAATGAGATGTAAATAAGAAAAATGAAATTATTTTATTGACTTGCTTCATGGGTTTCATGAGCAAGGATTTTGTTTTTAAGTCAAGACTCCCATTGAGAGTCTTTAGGATTTATTTGTCATCTAGTCATAAAATGTAAGAGTCATTGTCATGTAATGAAGTCATGTTACACTTTGTTGTCTATATAAAGGATCCTCCAAGAACTTGTCACCCAACCTCTTCAAGTCGGCCTACAACGATGAAGGAATATGCTAGAACAAGTCGGCCTAAAGACCCAGTGAAGACGTGTATAAATAGCCTAACTCGGCCTCATTTGTAGACATACAATTCAGACAAGCAATTCGATATGATTTCAGCTAGAGAAGTGCGAAAACAAGGCAGAAGGAAAGGTACGAAGAGAGGACTAGAAAGAAGTTCGAAGAAGAGGCAAAAGGATGGTGTGATGAAAGAGAAGTTTCTTCTGGGCATACGAAGAGGATTCTTCTGGGTATGCGAAGTAGAATTCTTCTGGGATTTGCGAATTAGGGTTTCCTCTAGGATAGCAAAGGAAGGAATCTTATGGGGCAGTAAAGGAAAGATTCTTTTGGGTAATCAAGGTAGAGACCGAGTTTCTCTATAGAAGACCTAGAGACTGAGATTCTCCAAGGAAGTTGGAAAAGGATAGAGACCAAGTTTCTCTAGAAGGAGCCGAAAATGAGCAGTTCTAGATCAAGACGAAAGGAAAAGGAAGGAAGAGGCAGCGCATCAAGGTTGGTGACAAGGTTCTTGAGAGGATACTAGAGTCAAGGGTCTATGTCAAGGTCTTGGTACTTGTCAATTGAAGATCTAGAAGAAGAATTTTGATCGAGTTTTTCTCTCAAGAGGTGAGAAGTTTTGGCCCTGGCTGAAGAAGCCTACATACTATGTCACTTGTCTTTTATGCATATTGGTAATTGTTTTGATGAAAGAACACATTAATAAGCTAACGAATAATAGACTATAAGATTAAGAAGTAAAAATGCATCACAAGCAATTATCAAGAAGAGAAATTGTTAACTCTGAAAGCCCTAGATTTCTCAACATATACTAGATCATATTGTGTTGCAAAATTGGGTAAATTGTACAAGTCTAAATGTGTTTTCCCCTTTCAAGGATTGATATTGTAATAATTTGACGTAAAAAATATTTTGGTGCATGGTTCTTCATATTTAGATACCGTGGCTAAAATATTTGAGGGTGGAAAAATTATTAATCCCCTTTATTGTTAATTAATTTTTTTTTGGCTAAATTGAATAAAAATCTTAAGCCAGAAAATTAATTAATTTTGAGTAAAAAATAGTTATAGAGAAATTAATTTCTCTCCAAGTGGAAAGTAATAAAAAGTTTATGCGTAAAAAAAAGAGGTCCCCCACCAACGCAAAAGTGGATATTTTAAGAAAAATTGAGCCGTTAGACCTTGGTGGTTAAGTCAAAATCAAATTTTTGAGGAAATTAATCCAAAATATTTATTTTTGAAATAATTAAAAGTGGGTTTTAAGAAAAATTCGATTTTTTCCTCAAAATTAACATTTCGATGGTGGAGATTAAAAGATGATAAAGTTATTTTCAACGGCCAAGATTATTTTGACAAGGATCAAGCTAACTGGTCATTATTTTCAGCTTGTAGGGGTTTCTGTATATAAAGAAGTCATTTTGCTTCTATTGGATATCTTTGGATGATGTAATTCTTGAACGCTGGTATTGAGCTACTGCTCTATTGGGAACATTTGATATCATAATCAGAGTTGCGGGGGAGCGGCTGTCCCCCCTCGAACCCACTCTCGAAGCACACTCCGCATAGTTTTAAAAACTGACTAGCATGAACTGGAAACTGGTCAAACCAGCTGATTCATTAGGAAACCGGTTCGAACTAGGCAAAAAGTCAGGTTTAAGGGCCGACTTTTCCAAAAAAACACATAAACCGGACCAAACTGACCGGTTTAGGACGAAATCGGTTGGTTTATGGTCAAACTGGTTGGTTCCATCCTAAACTGACCGGTTCAATTCCAAGGTCACGACGGACCCACACAACGTCTTTTTGGAAGCTTTCTAGGTGTTTTGGAGAGAAACCAAGGGTTGTTTGAGTTTCCCTCCAAAAACTCCCTCTCCAACCCTTTAGAAGGAGCTCACCCCCCTCATTTTCGGAATGCCAGATGATTACACAATCCTCCATTCTTTCTTCCAAACTGAAGACAAGATTGTTGTGTCTAACTCTCCCTCTTAACTAGGGATGAGTTCCAAGTTTCTCTTTACTCAGAAACTTACTCATGTTCCTTTACTCGTAGGAACCTTCGAGATCTCCCTCTTAAACAGGGGCTCTATCATTAGTACTTTATAGGGTCTTCTAGTTGACTGATGATCCAAGGGCTCGATGTCATTAATTTTTTCATATGTAGGGTTCATCCATCCATCACTTTCCTCCATAATGTCATTCTTTCTTACCCGGAAAGTATCCTCCTTGGCTTTACATCTGGGGCTTCCTCCATAGGGCCATCTATCTTCACTTTTCCTTCAACGGTGATTGCTCTAGATCACAAGGTATATAGTTGTGACATCCTTCATAACTCTCCTTACCTTGGCCCTACACACATACCGAGACTTTCTCTAAGAGGTCAAAAACCAAAAACAAATCACATATTACCTTTTTTTTTAGTGATGGCCTTTTCCAGTGACATATTCTTGTAGGTATCAACACCTTGAATACATGTTGACATATCTCCCAAAGATATCTGTTGTCAAGTGTCTTCATCTTTTCAGACTTCCATCAGAGTCTTCATATCTTTCAGGGATATTTCCTAGTCAAATCTTCTTGATCCTTTGGATTTTGATTGCCTTCATCACGGTTGCATATTTCACGATCTCTTCCATCCTCACACCTTCCATTCCCAGGAGCTTTCATTCAACGTTTCTTAATTGTAGTCAGCCACCTCATACATCATATGAGGACATATTATGTTGATTTCATCTAGTGTGACTTAAGCCTTCTTGCATCCTTTCAGAGGAGGAGATCCTTTTTCTCTTGATCATGTTTGATCCATGTTACCAACAGCCATATGCCATGACATTACAATATTAAACACAAGCATACATACCTCATTTTACCTTTAGGTAATCTAGGCTCCTTCCAACAGCTTCCTTGATTGAAAAGATATTCAATCCCTTGATATGCTTCATTTCTCATGTCATTAGACCTTCATCTCATGAATTCCATAAGTTGGATTTTTTTATGAAACACTTGCTGCCTTCCCAGTTTAGTGGATCCTCCGTTGAGGTTTCTATCAGAGAATCTTAAGGATCTTGCATGTCTCCATCTGGCAAATGTTTTCCCATTTGACTTCTTGTCCTTTCCTTTGATATCCAATGAGATTCCCAAGAACTATATCCTTCATGTTTGACTACCATGGATTTTGTCCTTCATGATTCCCATGGTGATATTATGAGCTCTTGTTTCCATGATGCCAAGATGCATCTTGTCATCATGATCATATCTGCAGAAGCTTTGGAACTTGTGATAGGACCTTTTGTGAGGGACACATCTCAGTCATAGTAGAGGTCTGCTACTCCCTTTTTCCTTGGCCCTTTTCTTCAGCTTCCTCCATCCTTCCGACAATATGAGCTTCTTTTCATAGCATTGAATCTTAGCTATACTATTCTGTCTTGAAAACTTCCATTGCCTTTCTGCACATGTTTAAATCTTTTTAACCTTCAACACTTTTGTCCTTCTTCCATCTTGCATAGATATCACAAGTTGTTGCACGAGGAAACTTCCATGTCCCAAGGACACTTGCCATAGATGATTATCTTCTTGTCATCTTTCTTAGGTCTCCTGATGTCAATTTTAGGTATGTTCTATGCTTAGAGCAATTTATTTCAATTTTCACAGTTAGCTCAATATCTTTTCCAAATTAGCAATCACATCAGCATTAAAGTAAACTGCAGATAGAACATAAACATAAATCACAAAAAACAAGCCAAGACAAGAGGACACAAGATGTGGCGCTAGCTGGGGACAAACCCCAATGTGGGGAAACCCTTGATCAATTCTACTTATATGTTCTTCAATAGTTCAGCAGAGAGAGAGAGAGAGATAGTGCGTTTACAACAGAAATCAACACTTTGACTTATCTAGATAAGAGCATAGATCATCTCTAAGAAGATTATACATGAGATTAGTTGAATACATGCTGCTTCAACTGATTCTTAAAGGTGACTCCTTCAGCTATCGTTGTGTTGCATTTCGTCATCATGCTGCACCTCACCGTGTTGCACCATGCTGCACCCATCATCACTATGCTGCATCTCATGATGCTTCATTAATCATGACTGTACCCATCACTGTACTGCATTATGTGCCATTCCTACACCATGTTGCCATACTGACCTATGTGCTGGCTGCACCTTGCTTGTTTGTTGTCCCTAGCTTGTTTGTTGTCCCTAGCATGTTTGTTGTCCTTAACATGCTTGCTATTTCATGCTACTTGTCCCTTGCATGCTAGCTATACTAATCAGTGTTTTAAGAACCAGCACTTTACCCATCACTGTACTGCATTATGTGCCATTCCTACACCATGTTGCCATACTGACCTATGTGCTGGCTGCACCTTGCTTGTTTGTTGTCCCTAGCTTGTTTGTTGTCCCTAGCATGTTTGTTGTCCTTAACATGCTTGCTATTTCATGCTACTTGTCCCTTGCATGCTAGCTATACTAATCAGTGTTTTAAAAACCAGCCAGTCTAAACCGGTAATCGATCAAACCGGCTTAAAAACCTGGTTTACCTCTTGATTTTGCCTTTTTTTGCCCTAACCGGACGGTTTAGGACGAAACCAATCGGGTTATTGCTAGGGCAAATATAACCCCCACAGAATGCATTTTTGTGAGTTTTGAAGTTGTTTTGAGGGAAATTTGGGGTTTTTTTCCTCCAAAAATAGTCCCTCCAAGAAAACCATGCCTACCCTCTCATTTTCCTAACACATCTCACCCCTAACAATGTTGGCAATTACTGGTAATGTTAATTTCTTAAAGTAAAAGTGACATTTCCTTTAATTTTCTTTTTCATCTTTTTACTTAAATTTTTAACATTACCATGAAATGACTCAGGATGTTTGAGGGTGGTTTTGACCTCACTGGATTTCATATGGAGAAATTAGAATTTTCGATTTCACTCAAAATTCAATAGACTTAATGGTTTTCAAGATTTCATGGTTTGGGGGTTTGCAATGTTTCCATTTGATTCTATCATGCATGAGGGTATGAGATTAGCATTTCATTAAGAGCATGAAGCCCTTTAAGAACCTTGGTCGTGGTGACATTGATTGTTGAACTTTGTTGATGTTGGTGGTACTGATTGTTGAACTCCTCTACCATGGCCTTAACAAGAATGCATCCTTCACTCGAAGGAAAATAACTAGTCAGGCATGCTAATCTTTTTCTACCACATCATAAGGTTGAGGAGATGAACCCGTCACTCAAACCAAAATCATTGGTTAGGCATGTTAAACATTTTCAATTTCTATCATGTTATAAGGTCGAGTAATCCAAGTTTGAAGACTTTGAGCTAGTTTGTAATATCCCGTTTTAGAGATATTCCCCAAACCCTAGCAAAACTCCAACCAGATACGTATAAATGATGTAATAACCGGGAACAAAAATAACAGTGGTGCAACATATAATAATGTAAACATGAAATATAAGCAGATACTCAAGAAATGCAGCAAGAAATGTTAAGCCATTTTATAATACTAAGTAATAGAATGAGTACAGGAGGTGATCCGAAAGATGGCACCTCGACTTGCACAAAGCAAGTGAAGAAATATGCTCAGAATAGCAAATGAATGGCTTTTCTCTGCACTGCGTCCAAGCTGTTGGAGAACTGTCGTGTTGTTGTTGCTGCTAGAAAACAAATGAGGATTTGGGGTTGTTCCTTTCCTCAGAAAAAGCTGAAACTCTGGAATCGGACTCTACTCAAGAAACCTAGAAAAACCCAGAAAGCTTTTCTGAAATGGCCGACCCCTGAAAATCGCCCCTTGAGGATCCACGTAGTCCCTCAAGGCTATGCGCTGCCACTGAATGAAACCCAGCAAAACTATGCCTGAAACTTAGCCAAAATCCTCCAATGTGTAAGTGTTGATCCCCTGCCCAATCCCCCAGCACAAATTCCTCTGCAAACCTCAATCCAGAACTCCTGCTAGAAAGAACTGCGTCATCCCTCTCAAGACTGCGCAGTCATCCCAGATGCTCAATAATCCTGCCAAAACGCTAATGAAACTACTGCAAAATACTGATGGAAATACCTTGCCAAAGCAGATACTCGTAGTCCCCCGGGGCTAAGGATGAGATCTTCGAACAGAGACAGTCAATGCATTAAACAATGCTGTAGACTAGCTAAACAGCCAGCGTGCTCTAAGTCTAAGTGACTAGCTCAAATGCACCTAATCGAATGCCAAAATGAGGAGTCTCCTCTCTCTTTTATAGCCTTTGCCTGTCTCAATCCTAAGGCTCAGCTACTCCAGCGCAGTCCCTCTCTTGCCATGTGTTTCTTCCCTACTGCACAGTCCCTCGAAGTGTCTGCGTGGGCTCTGTTGTCGCACAGATTGTCACGACAACGCTCAGACTGGGGGCTGTCACCCTGATCCCTGATCTCTCCGTTTAAGCCGTCTCCTGAGGCTAAGGGGGGTAGACCCTATGGAAAAAATGAAGACCAACTATGGACCAGCTGGGTTGGGAGACATAGCAAGGCAATACCAGTACTTGATTGATTTTAGGAGTTAATGTACCAGTGCCTTATGGAGATAATGATTAAATGATTATTTATTAAATGTTGCAGAGGTATAAACCATGTAAAACAATCATTTATCATCGAATATCCCAAGCGATACAAGCTATTCAATAAACTCCATGCTTTAATTATGATCCAACAATTAAATTTTATAAGATTATATGCTTTAAACAACCATACAATTTAAATGCTAACCAATTACCACTTTCATATAGCTAACTTTAGATAAACATTTAAGCACATTTAACTATAGAGAAGTGGAACAAAAGACACCAAAAATGAATTTTTCATTAGCCTTTTTCAAAAAAAAAATAAATTTTATTTTATGTATTTTTTTTTATTTTTTATAAATTTTAAGTCTAAAAATAAACAAGCTAAAATCGAATCTTAATTAAAAATAACCTAAAAGACTAACCCTTTTAAACCTTTTTTAATTTTTATGAAATTTTTTTATTTTTCATGAATGAAATAAAAAATAAAACAAAACTATACTAAGCAGAAACTAAACTAAACTAAATCCTAAAAGAACTTTTTTACATTTTTATGATTTAAAAAAAAAAGAACCAAATCGAATTTTTTTGTTGTTGATTTTTTGATTTATTTTAAAACCAAGAATAAAACAAAACAAAACTAAATTAAAAATAAAGATTAAACTAAACTAAACTAAAAGCTAAACCAAAAATAAAACTTAACTCTAAAAATCAAATATTTAAACTAATCTAAATCTAAAGCTAACACCTTATCAACTGTTTTATTCTTTATTTTTTATTTTCAAATTCTAAAAAAAAAAAAAAAAAAACATAAAAAAAAATTTAAGTCTAAAACTAAGATCTAACTTAATAAAATCAAAATCCAATCTAATTAGCAAAATAAAAAAATCTAAATTAAAATCTAACTAAAAGAACTAAGATATATACATCATAATAAAAAAAAATGAACTAACGCTAACTTAGAAAATAAAACAAAACTTTTTTATTTTTATTTTCTTTTACTCTTTTTTATTTTTATCATTTTTGATTTCTAAAAACAAAATGAAACTTAAACGAAACCTAAGCTAAAAAGAATAAAATGGATTAACGGCTAAACGAAAATCCAATAGAAATCTAAACCAAAAATTAAATTTCTTTTGCCAAAACTAAAATGAAATAAATTTAAAATCGAAACCTAACTAAAATGTAATTCTAACACTAAGTTGTAACTTAAAAAAAAATAAAAGTAGAAAATCTTTAAACTAAGATTAAATCTATCTCTAAAATCTAAACTAAATGAAACTCATAGTTAAAAAAGAAATACCAATGCTAACCTACGCATATAAAGACAAATTTTTTTTTTTGATTGCTGTTGTTGCAGGTGACGGCTGAGGAGAAAACGCAACGGGAGAAGGGCGTGAGGAGTAGAGGACGGAGGGGTTTGGAGACTGCTGCGTGAGGGGAACGTAAAAATAGTAGAGCAAGGATTGTAGCAGCGGATTTTGATGGGTAACATGCAGGTTTAGGAGATGCGCCGTTCAATGGGAGAACTGTAGACAGAGGGATAAATGGATACAACTGCTGATCTGAGGGTTTCGATGAGCTGGAAGGGTTTGGAAGAGTAATTTGCTTGCAGGTTCGATGCAGTTTTTGGAGGCTACGGGTATGAGCAGATGTGAGGAATGCATAAGGAAAAGATAGCATGGAGTGAGAGTATGTTTTGCAGGTTCTGGAGCAGCGTGAAGAAGGCAGCTTGACAATGGAAGGGCAGCGGATTGACTGTAGGCAGTTTGATGAAAGAAGGGAGAGTAGCGTAAAAGACTGAATGTGCAGAGGCAGCGTATGGACCTGGCAGCGTAAAAAAGAATCGAGCTGTGGTTTTGTAGCAATGAGTTGGGCGGATGCAATCAATATGCAGATGCGGAGGTGACAGTGAAGAGGCGTAATGGAATAGCGTAGTGAAATGAAGCTGCGTTTTGATGGAGCAGGCTAAAGAAAATCGATCTAAAGAAAATTGATCTTGGGCAACAGAGAAACTTAAACCAGAGGTAACAAACCCGTAATCCAGAAACTTAATCAATATTTTAAATCCTTCCTGCTCCAGATTGTCTGATAGAAACCTAGATTTTTTTTTAAATTTGTACCTACAACCTGCAAAAACCGAACACCCAGGAATAAAATGTGCAAGGAAGAAACCTAAAACCCTAACAAAAATCAGCTAAATAATTACAGTAATTACAAATTAGAGGCTCTAACTAGCCAGATTTGTCAATATGCCACATAAATATTTTCGGAATTTTAAATTTAATGTGAAATGCTTCAGAAAACTCTTCATGCATTCATAAAAACAATTTGAATGATAAGCCCGGGATTAAAACTCGCTGGGCTCTTTCAGAAAACGCAATCTGAGAGTTGGTTGGTTCAGCCGAGAACTTCCCCAAACGCTCGGTAATCTAAAAAAGGGATTTCCTGCACAGCTTAAAATCAACCATTAACATAGAGGGAGAAAACAACAGTGAAATTTAGATAAAATGGAGATACTTACCATTATATTCAGAAATTAAACTATCATTCAAACCCCAGAGATCAGACACGATACCTGTGCTTAAATCAATCTTCATCAAGCTATTATCAATGGCTGAAAATAAAATTATGCAAAAAAATAAAACATCTTGCAGCATTTCCAGAAGAGTAACACCAGCAGGATTTTCAACTCCAAAGTCTTTTTTTATTGCACAAAAAATGACTACAAGAGAGATTTCTTTAGCACAAGACTCACAGATCCAATGATCTCAAATGACCCCTAACACCCTATTTAAAGGAAAAAATCCCAACGACTAGTTCGAGTGATCCATGTCAAAATGATCTCGACCGTCGATGAGGATCAAAATCTCTTTTAATCTCATTCATCGAATTTTTAAATGCATTTTAATATATTAAAAAATTAAAATTCTGCATTTATTTACTCAAAACTTTGACTTATTATTATTATTTCATTTTTAAATTTTTATTTATTTTATTTTTTTTTTTTTTTTTTTTATTGTTTTTTATTAATTGGATCCTCGAACTTAGCCTTTGGAAATTTCACCTAGGACCTAGGACTTATGAGGGGATTAAAACATTTTCTAACCCTCAAGACACTTTACATCATGACTTTTACAATTTTACATCTCAAGGGGGAAAACCCATTTGACATAGACTCTCATAGACCTCCTAGTTCTGCGACACAAATACAATCTAGCAGATCAAGCAATTTGTAGTAACCTAACCAAATAATTAGGATTATTTCCAAATTACTTTTACATAGACTCGAAGCACACTGGGATTCCCCGAAGATTCTAATGACAAAATCCATTCCGGCTTTGGGGTTAGGCTGAAGGAAAACTCTGCCGATCATGGATCGGTGAGACAAAAAACCTTCCGGAACGTAGATTATCACTAGAAAATTAGGTCCACTTAAGCAATTTATATACATGACTCAGATCTGCTAAGATTATTTACATTTTACACATGCAGACTGGGTTTGCAACATAACATGATCAAGTCGACGATGACTGTCGAATGGCAGACACGTCGATCAAGTGCTATCCCTTTTGCGAAGAAAAGGGGGTGTACTGCTATGGGTAGTTGACACATAACGGTCAACAGGCTCCATTTCTACGTCCCCCCCTTTTGGCCCCCTTAGCTCCCCTTTAAGTCACAACGTTGTGCTACTAGGAAGTGACTTTTATTCTGAAAGTGAGTCATGTTCCCTTTCCCTCACCTTTTTATTCATAAATAACTATAGAAGATATTCCAATTAGCCATGGCTAATTAGGAATATTACAATCTCCCCTAGCAAAATGGTGCTTGTCCTCAAGCAACTGAAGTGATGGATGCTGCAAGATTTTCTCACTCTCCCAAGTGGCATTCCAGCAAATTCTTCCACCTCACCAAGAATTCCCAGACCGTCCTGCTCTGCAGATGCCTCTCCCTGGTATCAATAATAGCCTCTGGCTACAACACCAAATACCCCTCATCATCCATGGGTGGTAGCTCATCTGTCACTGTGACCTGCTGCCCCAATGCCTTCTTCAGGCATGAGACATGAAAAACGTTATGAATCTTGCTGCCTTGGGGCAGCTCCAACTCATATGCAACCCGTCCAATCCTGCATTTCACCCTATATGGCCCATAAAAGCGGGGCTTGAGCTTCTCAGCCCCCTTCTGCTTCAGTGACGACTGTCGGTATGGCTGTAATCGTAGGTAGACCATGTCCCCTACCTCAAATTGTCTCTCCACCCGACCCCTGTCAGCATACAACTTCTATTGGTTCTGCGCTGTAGCCATGTTATCCTTGAGAGCTCGGAGGATATCCTGACTCTTTTGGATCCAAATCTTGTCTCTCGGAGCCTTGCTATCACCAAACATCATGTCAACAAAAGATAAAGGATGATACCTGTTAACCCTGTCGCCCGCACCTACCTACACAGCTAGCGAGAAAAGCCTTCAACCCCACAAGGTGTGGTTGGTGGCAGGGAACTCATAGAAGGGGTTGTCACACTGTTCCCAACTCTCTCCGTTTTAGCTATCTCCTAGGCTAGCTAAGGGGGGTGGTCCCTAAATGGAAAGTTAAGCCTAAAGCTAAGATGAAAAGTTCTAGGAGAATTATTTGAGTTAAATAAGATTGTCAATCTGAGATCTAAAATCAAAACGAAATATAAACAATAGCCATTAACCATACGATGAGCATGTACCACACAAATGACCAGTGCCTTAAAACGTTGTTATTTCGGAAATGAAAATATTTTTGTTTGTACTTCTTTTTATGCTCAAAATGGAAACGAATGCTTTTAAATGAAAAGAAAAAATTTGCTTTGACTTTCAAAATAGAAACGAAGCTAAGAGATTAGGATACTTCCCTCTTGAGTAAATCTCTTTTTGGTGTCTTAAGAGCTTGATGGCTTGAACAACATGTGGGATCCTTGGTATCCTGGGAGATGACTATTCCCGCCGAAGAAGTCCTCGCCCTCCAACAGAGCTGGCAAACCTGTCGCTTGAAAACACAAAAAACACTTGCAAACAAATTGTTAGTGCAAAAAGGGACTTGGCATATAGAGACCAAGTTGAGCTTGTCATTCAACCGA
>APFE030532709.1:0-21151 GCA_000404065.3 Pinus taeda
TTTTGGTCTAGTGTTAAGGGTTTAGGTTTTAGGGTTTATAACACTTCAGTAAATTCTTTTAATAAACACTTAAATAAAGGCTACAAAATGGTTTTTAAAATGTTATAAAATGCTTAGGGTTTAGGCTTTAGGGTTTAGGGCTTAGGGTTTGAGGCTTCGGGTTTAGAGTTTAGGGTTTAAGGTTTATAAAAATTGAGTAAATGCTTTTAATAAACACTTAAATAAAAGTTATGAACTGTTTTTTAGAATGTTATAAAATGCTTAGTGTTTATGGTTTAGACCTAAGGGTTTGAGGTTTATTGTTTGGGGTTTAGGGTTTAGGGTTTTGAAATTTAGCGTTTGTAAAACACTTCGTAAAAGCTTTAATAAACTTAAATAAAAATTTACAAAAATTTTAAATGTTATAAAAGATGCCTAGCATTTGGGTTTAGGGTTTAGGGTTTGGGGTTTAGGGTGCAGGGTTTAAGGGTCTAGGATTTAGGGTTCTAGGTTTATGGTAGAGTGTTAGTTTATAAATGATAAGGGTTTAGGGTTTTGTGGTTTAGGGTGTAGGGTTGAAGGTTTAGGATTTAAGGTTTATAACACTATAGTACATTATTTTATTAAACACTTAAATAAAAGTTACAAAACCATTTTTGAAATGCTATAAAATGTTGAGGGTTTAGGGTTCAAGTTTTACGGTTTAGGGTGTAGGTTTTTAAGTCTAGGGTTTAGTAAATTAAAAAACACTTTTTAGAATGTTATAAAATACTTAGGGTTTAGGGTTTACAGGTTATGGTTTAGGGTTAGGGATTTAGCATTTAGAGTTTAAGGTTTAAGGTTTAGCGTTTATAGCACTTTAGTAATGTTTTTAGTAAACACTTAAATAAAAGTTATAAAACGTTTTTAAAATTGTTATAAAATTCTTAGGGTTTAGGGTTTAGGATTGAGGGTTTGGGGTTTAGGGTAATAGTTTTTGGTTTAGGTTTTAGGGATTAGGGTTTATAGTCTAGGGTTTATAAAACTTTATAAAATGCTTAGGGTTTAAGTTTTAATATTTTAGGTTGATGGTTTAGGGATTTGGTTTTAGGGTTGATGGTTTGAGCATTATAACACCTTAGTAATTGTTTTAATAAACACTTAAATAAAAGATACAAAGCACATTTTGAAATGTTATAAAGTTCTTAGGGTTTAATGTTTAGGATTTGGGATTTATGATATATGGTTTAGGGTTTAGGGTTAAGGATTTACGGTTTAGGGTTTATGGTATATGGTGTAGGGATAAACCTCCCCACTTTAAGGGGGTATCTGCTACTAAATATGACACATAATACATTCATCCCATGGAGCCTCGAGGAGTTATGAAGAAAATAAAAGGAATTTTTTTTATGAAGAAGGGTTGCAAAAGAAAGGTTGGGGTATCTCATGTACCATAATTTTCTCCCTCCTACACTCACATACCCTGGTGTGGTCTTCCTTTATTTTACATACTCGTAAAATTCTTAGCTTTTATGGTTTAGGGATTAGCGTTTGGGGTTTAGGGTTTAGGATATAGGGTTTATAACATTTAAGTAAATTCTTTTAATAAGCACTTAAGTAAAAGTTACAAATAGTTTTTAAAATGTTATAAAATTCTTAGGCTTTAGTGTTTAGGGTTTAGGGATTATAACGCATTAGCAAATGCTTTTAATATACATTTAAATAAACATTACAAAGGACTGTTTAAAATGCTATAAATTAATTAGGGTTTAGGTTTTACGGATTAGGGTTCAAAGTTTATAACGCTTTAGTAAATTCTTTTAATAAACATGTATAGAAGTTACAAAACACTTTTTTAAATGTTATAAAATGATTAGGATTTAGCGTTTAGCCTTTAGGGTTTAGGGTTTAGTGTTTAGGGTTTGGGATTTAGGGTTTCAGGTTTAGAGTTTAGGGTTTAGTGGTTGTGGTTTAGATTTTAGCGTTGACGATTTATAGCACTTTAGTAAATTATTTTAATAAACACTTAAATAAAAATTACAAAACAATTTTTTAAATGTTATGAAATGCTTAGGGTTTAGGGATTAGTCTTCATGGTTTCGGGTTAGGGTTACAGGTTTAGGGTTTAGGTTTTATTATTTCGGGTTTAGTTTTTATAAGACATTTGTAAATTATTTTAATAAACACTTAAATAAAAGTTTCAAATACTTTCTGAAATGTTATAAAATGATTAGGGTTTGGGATTTAAGGTTCCAACCCGAACTCTTCCTTCACTACCTCCTCCACCACATCTTCCTCCAACTCCAACCCCACCTCCTCCACCACCTTTGTCTCCTCCTCATCCTCCACCTCATCCTCCCCATCCTCCTCCTTGACCACTAGCACCACCACCACCTCCTCCTCCTCCTCCTCAACCACCTCCTCAAACTAAAACTCCAATCCACCTCCTCCTCCACCAGCTCCTCCACCTCCACCACCAACTCCTCCACCACCTCCTCCTCCTCCTCCTCCTCCTCCATATCTATCTCCACCACCTGTCCTCCGGCATCACCACCTCCTTCTATTCCTCCACCTCCACCTCGTCTTCCTCCACATCCTCCTGTTGTTCCTCCAACTCCACCTCTACCCCTCCTCCTACCTCTACTCCACCTCCACCTCCTCCGCCACCTCCACTTCTACCCTCCACCTCCACCTCCACCTCCGCCTCCTCTCCACCGGTACCCCCTCCTACCCGCACCTGCACCACCACCCCCACCTCCACGCCGCTCAACCACTAGCCTCCACCAGCACCTCCTCGACTCCCACACTTGCCTCCTCCTCCTCCTCCTCCAATCACTTTGAATTTTCCTCCCTCCTCCTCCTCCTCCTCTAACCACCACTTCAGCTGCTCCCTCCTCCACCTCCAACTCCTCCTCCTCCTCCACCTTTACCATCTCCTCCACCACGTCAACCTCCATCACCTCCTTCACCAACACCATCACGTCCTCCTCTGCCTCCGCCTCCACCACCTCCTCCTCCAAAACCACCACCTCCACCTCCTCCTCAAACTCCTTAGCCTCCTCCTCCTCCTCCTCCACCATCTCCACGTCCACCGCCTCATCAACCACATTTTCCTCCTCCTCCACCCCCTCCACCTCCTCCTCCTCCTCCACCACCTCCACCTCCAACTTCGTCGCCTCCTTAGAAAACCTAAAAAAAAAAACAAAATTTCATATCATTTCATTCTCTTTATTTATAATACATATTGACTCATTCTTTACAGCAATAGCTCATCTATCAAAATATACATGACAATATAACAAATAATATATATGAACATTTGCAATATAAATAAGTAGTTATGAGAATAACAATCTCATTTAAAAAAAATGTAAAATTTAAATAAATTGTATCAAAAGTTGTTGAGAAAAATCACACACAACTCAATGTTTATTCGTAATCTACAAAACCACAAGGGAATAAATTGGAGAAAATGAAATTCTATGGGAGATTGAAAAATAGTTCCATGATCAAAACACGTGTGAAATCATTGCCATAAAAACCTATTTTTATGATGTCCAAGGAAATTAGTTTAAATAACAACCTTTTTTGAGAAATTAAGGAAAATCACTTACAAAAATTATCGACTGTAAACATAAAGGTTAATTGAGCGTTTGGTCATTGTATAGGGATGGGAACTCTTGTTTCTATGAATTTTATTTTTCTTTTATGCGGAGATAATGGTATAACATATAAACATTTTAACTTAATATTTGGGATAATCATCCTTAATCACTCTTTCAATAAAAAAACCAACCACCAAAGTTTTGGACCCTCGAATTTCAACTCTCAGAAAAAAACTCCCCTAAAATTTTATCTGCATTAATGAAGACTATAAATGAATTCCAAAGAGTAATTTACAACAAAAAGGTTTTGTAGAAAAATGTAGACTTGAAGACATGGCTGCCACAAATTAAAAATTAAACTTTATTTTTAATTAAAGAGTATTTTTCCCCAACCATTAGATACAAAACTATAATAACGGAAGTGTAATTTTTAAATTATAACACCAAATTTTGGGGATTTTCCAAACAAAAAATTATTACAGTTCCCAAAAATTAAGAAAAAAATTCAAGAGGGAAAGGAGAGCATGCTTGAGGTATTGGGATGTAAAGCAAATACAGAATCCTCATCTATTAGATATTGCAATCATTATTCGTATGAAAAGTTAGAAAATGGAAAGGAGACTAGGGCTTTTATTTACCCTCTCTTTATTAATGACAATATTTAATTATGAGAAAATAATACAATGTAAATCTTTTTTTCTATTTCTAAGAACAATTCATACAATTTATTTACTTGTTACTGCCTATAATGAAGTGATTCCATCAAAAGTTGACCATACTATAATATTTGTCTATTTATATTCTAGCAGTACACATTAGATATTCATGTCAACTCTATATATTTTGTCTCTGCATAATGATTGTATATAATTTACTATTACTATCATTTTATTTGAAGAAGAGAATACACAAATTAGGCAAGAGGTGTGATAAACCCTTGCCATGGGAGTTTGCAAAGGTTTTGCAAGGCTACTTTCTCCATGGCCAATAGGAATCGTTTCTCTTCTATTCCTATGTTCCTTATCTTCATGTGATTTCTTATTTTCCTTTCTACTAGTAACCAAAGGTCATTGTCTAGTATATATCATTTTTTGGGAATATTTTACTAAAATATAAAATGTTGTAAAATATTTGTGGTTCTTTCAATGAATTGTAAAATATTGTAAAACATTAGTGAATTATTGAGTTAATTATAAAATATTGTAAATTATTGGTGAATCCCTCATTTAATATTTACATCAAGTTTTTTTTTCCTTCTTATGCATTGATTCTCTAATAGAAAAATAGTTATCCAATTACTTCGCTTCAAATAAACCAACATCTTTAGGATTTGGTGGTGCATCACTATCTATAAGTTTTTCAACTCCTTGCTGTGTAACTATTGTAGTAACTACTATGATTTCTTCTTCAATCAAAACTTTAATAATTGTTGATCAATGCATAATTTTTTGAAATTACACAAAATTCTCAATGAGATTGAATGAAAGACAAAATAATTAATGAAAGTTAGTTTCCTGTATGATAAAAAATCAATTATCACAAACTCATATAAATCCACAATTTTCAAGTTCAAAAATACAACCGACAAAGAAAAATGTTCATTACTTAGTATAACATGTTAAAAAATAAGTATCATAAAAGGATTTCAACTTCAAAAATGATAATACACTAAACTGTCTAACATCCTCCACTAATTACATGTATTGTTCCTTTAGCCTTTCCCTCAAAAGCATAATTTCATTAAAGGAATATTGTTCCCATGACAATAGATCCCCTACAATAAACACATAGGAAGCTAGAGCATAGGTCACTTTTCCATACAAATAGCCAAGTAGAACATATTTCCCTTTACTAATAAATATTTTGAAACAAAATACAAGATAAACAATGGATTCTCTAAAAAGCGAAGAATCTTAGGTCATACAAGAAAGTGAACTGCAAATTAAATTTTTTCCTTAAACAATTAGATACATAAAAAAATAATAAAAATTACGCAAAATATGTGGAATACTCGAATAGTAAACAAAGCCATATATGATTCCTAATATCCTGCGTTTCTCAAGTAAACATAAAAGAGAACATAAGGCTTCTTATTCAAGAAACAACATTAACTTTAACCAAACACTTTTTAAATAAATGATAATTAGATGAATCTAGGCATTCCCAAACAAATGGTTCATTGAAAAATATAATGAGAACTATAAGTTTTTATAGGACTAACAAAAGTTAAAAAAAATAAAAACAAAATTTTAATCTTGAAAAATGCTTCAAATTCTTGGCCAAGATACTAGATCTAAACGTTAAAGAAATTTCATGTACTCGAATGACTATATTTTTGCATAGAGGAAATCTTCCTAAATGTATTAATTATCATTTAATGGTATGATATTATGTATGTAAAGAGATATGTTTTGGATTCATGAGATTGTAGCCTTCATTTCCAACAATGGAGAAGAGAATGACAATTTAATATTTGAAATTAAGACATGAATTTTAAATTAACTTTCATACCTCCACCTCCTCCTCCTCTTGCTCATCTTAATCCACCTCCTCCTCTGCTTTACCTCAACCTCCTCAACCACCTCCATCTCAACCACATTCTCCTCCTCCACCACCTCCATCACCACCACCTTCTCCTCCTTCTCCCCCTCCACCACCTACACATCCCCCAGCGAATCCTGCACCACCACCTCAACCTTCTCCACCGCCACCTCCTCCTCCACAACCTACACATCCCCCACTACATCCTCCAACACCACCTCCACCTCCACCACCTCCACTTCGTCCTCCTCCACCACCTCCACCTCCACCTCCTCAATAAACTCCTCTTTCTCCTCCTCCACCTCCACCTCCTCCTCCACTACCTCCTCTTCCCCCACCTCCACCTCCTCCAACTCCCATTACTCCACAAACACCTCTACCTCCTCTTCTGCATCTGCCTCCTCCTCCACCCCCACCTCCACGACAACCTCCTCCTCCTACTCTGCCTCCTCCACCTCCACCTAAACCACCACTTTCTCTACCTCCAACACCTCCTATACCACCACCTCAACCTCCACCTTCACACTACATACTACACCACCACCACCTCCACCTCCTCCTCATCCTCTACCTCCACCACCTTCACCGCCTCCTCTACCTCCACCTCCACCTCCACCTTCACACTACAGACTCCACCACCACCACCTCCACCTCCTCCTCCACCTCCCCCTCATCCTCACCTAAACCACCACCTCCTCTACCTACACCTCCACCTCCACCTTAACACTGCTCACTCCACCACCACCACCTCCACGTCCTCCTCCTCCTCCACCACAACCTCCACCACAACCTCCTCCTCCTCCACCACCACAACCTAGACCTACATCTCCTCCTCCAAGATATCAGATCTAAACATTAAAGAAATTTCATGTACTTGAATGACTATATTTTTGCATAGAGGAAATCTTCCTAAATGTATTATTTATCATTTAATGGTACGATATTATCTATGTCAAGAGATATGTTTTTGATTCATGAGACTGTAGCTTTCATTTCCAACAATGGAGAAGAGAGTGGCAATTTAATATTTGAATTTAGAACATGAATTTTAAATTAACTTGCATACCTCCACCTCCTCCTCGCCCTCCTCCACATTCACCTTCTCCTCCTCCTTCTCATCCTAATCCACCTCCTCCTCTCCTTTACCTCAACCTCCTCAACCATCTCCATCTCCACCACATTCTCCTCCTCCACCACCTCCATCATGACCACCTTCTCCCCCACCACCTACACATCCCCCACCACCTCCTCCTCCAAAACCTACACATCCACCATCACCTCCTCTACCACCTCCACGACCTCCACCTCCACCTCCTCAAACAACTTCTCTTTCTCCTCCTCCAACTCCACCTCCACCTCCACCGCCTCCTCTTCCCCCACCTCCACCTCCTCCACCTCCTTTTCCTCCACATACACCTCAATCTCCTCCACCACCTATACCTCCTCTTCCACATCTGCCTCCAACTCCACCACCACCTCCATGAGAACGTACTCCTCCTATGCCTCCTCCACCTCCACCTCCTCCACCTACGACATCACTTCCTCTACCTCCACCACCTCGACCACCTCCTCTACATCCACCGCCACCTCCACCTTCACATTACAGACTCCACCACCACCACCTCTACCTGCTCCTCCTCCTCCTCTACCTCCACCACCTCAACCACCTCCCCTACCTCCACCTCCACCTCCACCTTAACACTACAAACTCCACCACCACCACCTCCACCTCCACCACCACCTCCTCTACCTACACCTGCACCTCCACCTTAACACCACCAACTCTACCACTACCACCAGCACCTCCACCTCCTCCTCCACCATATCCACCTCCACTACCTCCTCATCCTCCACCTCCACCACCACCTCCTCCTCCTTGTCCTCCTCTTCCTCCACCTCCTCCTCATCCTCCTCTGCTTCCACCTCCACCTCCACCTCAACCTCCTCTACCACCTTTGCTTCAACCACCTCCTCCTCGTCCACCACCTCCTACTCTTAAACCACCTCTGACTCCTCCTCATCCTCCTCCACCACCTCTCCCACGTCCTTGTCATCCTCCACCTCGAGCTCCTCCAACACCTCAACCTCCACCACCTCAACCTTCACCACCTCCTCCTCCACCTCCACCTCCACCTCCACCTCTACTTCTTCCACCACCACCTCCTCCTCATCATCATCATCTTCCACCACCACCCCCTCCAACATCACCCCCCTAACCTCCACCCCCTCCTCCTCCTTGACCACCACCTCCACAACCTTCACCTGCTCCTCCTCCTCCTCCACCACCACCTTTGCAACCTCCTCCTCCTCCTCCACCTCCAGATCCTCCACCACCTCAACTTGCACCACCTCCACCACCACCACCACCACCACCTATTCCACCTCCACCACCTCCTCCTACTCCACCTCCACCTCCTCCACCTCCTCCACCACCTCCTCATACTCCACCTTGACCTCTCCTCCACCTCCTCCACAACCGCCTTCACCTCCTCCTCCTCCACCACCTCCATCTCCACCTCCCCATTCCGTCGCCCTATGCCTTATCAGAAAACCTCAAAAAAATTTCAAAATTACATATCATTTCATTCTCTTTATTTTTAATACTTACTGATTCATTATTTACGATGATAATTCAGATATCAACATATAAATGATAATATAACAAATAATATGTATAACAATTTGCAATATAAATAAGTAATTATGAGAACAACAATTTAATTATTTTTCTTTTTTGTAAAATGTATATAAATAGTATCAAAAGTTGTGTAGAAAAATCATAGAAATCATATTCTTAATTTCCAAAACTATTTAAAATCAATAGATTAATTATATAAAATCATTAAAAAATAAATAAAATAAAAACTTAATTACCATAGACATAAATTCTGGAAACCCCTAAGTAATATACAAACACAAAACACAACCAAACTTCATAAAACCTCCACTAAGTATGATGGAACACCAACAATAATGATATTATAATCTCACATATGTGGTCTCAAATGGAAACACAAATATCTTCAGGTTCATTGGACCAAATGAGGTTAAGGTGACTGAAATAGAAGATTACAGAAAGAACTCTTAGTATGCCTTCTTTACCATGGCTCCTAATATGTATGTCTAATGTATTGGTGTATTTCTAATGTATTGGTTTACAAAGATGTATTTCCATACCTTTGTTCTATTTCAACTATTATAAAGAAACAGAAGTTATGATTTTCAATTTCAAAATTGAAAGAACTCTAAACATCAAAAATTAACACACCACGCAACATTTTTGTGTTATATTTAGAGAACAATAAAAAATAATTCTAACTATTTTAAATTTGTTCGTGTAATAAAAATTTGAAAAATATTATGATATGAGTACCAACTTCCAATTCCTACATTATTTCTACATATTTATATTTTAAAATATTAAAGATACATTTTTTATATTTAAAAATATAATTTAAAACATTAAATTTATTTGTGTATTAAAAATTTGGAAAATATATAATTTCAGTGCCAAATTCCAATTCCAATAAAAAAAGTTGAATCTATTTTCATATTAAAATACAGTTAAAAAAAATGAGACATCAAAGTCTATCACCCCAAAAAGATTGTCCAATCCTTCCTTTGACAAAAGGCCAAAGAGATGAATGTTTGCATGAATTTCTATGAAGTAAAGGTCGTAATCTCGATTTTTGGATCA
Source organism: Pinus taeda (assembly GCA_000404065.3). Lineage (NCBI taxonomy): Eukaryota > Viridiplantae > Streptophyta > Pinopsida > Pinales > Pinaceae > Pinus > Pinus taeda. The sequence goes on from APFE030532709.1 coordinate 9,802, forward strand.
TAATTATGTGGCTACAGTTATATATCTTGGTAACCATAATACAAAAATTCAGTTGAGACTATTGGGCGGATATAGTAATTGAGAACTAATCTTGATGACGAAGTGCTCAGAGTTTGCAATGTGTGAACAAACTTATAATATAACAGACAAGTATCAATAAGTATTTCTCATAGTTACAGAAAAATAATTATAAATAAGTGTTCAACATTTCAAATATACAAACAAAATTTTCCAATATGAAAAAATTATACACCCTACTTTAAAACAAGACTCCAAGAAGATGCATAGTTTCAAATGTACAAACAGAATTATTCATAAACGATATGCATAGTTGCAAGAAAAAATTACAAACCCTACTTTAAAACAACGCTCTAAAAAAGGCATGATTTCAAATGTGCAAGAAAAATTATCCATAAACAATATGCATAGTTGCATGGAAAAATTATAAACCCTACATTAAAACAACGCTTAAAATGAGGCATGGTTTTAATTCTGCAAACAAAATTATCCCTAAACGATATCAGTAGTTGCAATTTTTTTTTACAAACAACACGTTAGAACAAGTATTTTCCCAACAAAATTATCCCTAAACCCTATCCATAGTTGCAGAAAAAAGTTTGGCCTCAAATGTGCAAACAAAACTATCTTAAATTTTTTATAACGAAGACATTATAACAAAGATCGAAGAAGAGGAGGCATGCATAAAAAATGCTAAGATAATTTGAATGCGTCAAGAATGTTAAGATAATTTGAATTAACAGAAATGGCCTCCTTACCTCAATGTGATTTGAAGTAGAGTTATGAGGTGCTAGCTGCCTTGAGCGTGGATCGAACACAGGACTTTCATATATCCAGTCTGACGCTCTCCCAACAAAGATATAGAGCCGCTCTCCCACCAAAGATATAGAAGAGCGTGGATCGAACACAGGACCCAACACAGATACATAGGTACAGAGCTGCGTGGTTCTAACACAGGACCTTGATATATTCAGTCGAACGCTGTCCTAACAAAGATGCTGTCCTAACAAAGATACAGAGGAACGTGGATGGAACACACTACCTTCATATATTCAGTACGCTCTCTCAACAAATATACAGAGACAACAAGATTGTGGATCGAACACACAACCTTACAAGATTGTGGATCGAACACACAACCTCCTCCCAACAAACATACAGAGACAACAACATTGTGACTCGAACACATGATCCTCTCCCAACAAAGATACAAAGGCAACAACATTGTGGATCGAACTATGTTCAATCTGACTTATGGTTGAATATCCTCATATAATACGTCTTGAAACAATTGGGCACATCTGGAAACAATTGCAACAGATTACTATTTTGAAATCCGCCTTAAACAATGAGGAAACGGCTATGAATAAACGGCTCGGATTCGGATGTCTCCATCACCTCTTAACTAAATGGTAGGGTTGAATAGATTGGGATTGTGAAATCCACTTGGAATCTGCTCGAATTCTTGTACAACCTCTTAATTGAATTCCAGAAATACTAAGTACAACACTAGAAAAAAGCAAAAAGTTACCAGAAAGCAAAAAGCTACTTAAATTGAGAATGCTGACTATTAATTAGATTCGTTAAAGTTCCACGAACAAAAAGAAAAGGAACGGGAAATAAAAAAAATAAACCAAAATAATTAACACTGAAATTTTAAAATATGCAAAGTAAAAAGTAAAAAGTTAAATTTAAAAACAAGAGTTAATTTCTTTTGAGGTAAAAGATTGACAATTTCAAAGTTAGAAAGACTGAATGGTTGATTGCAAAGTAGAAAAATTAAAAACTAAATTTTAAAATATCATTTATTTGTTTTTAAATTTAAAAATTAGCAATTTCAATGTAAAACATAAAATATAAAACACATTTCTACTTAAATTGCAACTTGAAATTGACATATAGTAACCTTGTTATAATAAATAATTTAGAACATACCTTAAATGTGGAGGAACAATAAATTAAATCAAATCTACTTGACGTATAACCATATAAACTAGTCATGCATACAACCCTTTGTTCTCAATAACATTATGACTTTCTTGAATATTCATAGTAGACTTTAGTGAGAGTATTTAAATTTTTTTTCTACATCTTTATATTTTGGTATATGTTGTCAATGGAGATACTTCGTTCCCTATCTTTAAGTTGAATATGAGAACCAAATTTATCAAGTTAAAGGGTTTAGTTGGTACCAATTAGTTAAACTTTGAATAGAATATGTAATGGAACGACAATTTACATCAAGGTTAGTATATTTTTATGTGAGATTATGTAGGATAAAACAAAGGTAACTACTCCACTATAACTAAAAGGCTATCACAAGCTTACAAAATCCAAGAAAATGGAAGTGACCATAACTTTTTTGTACTTCAAATTTTATTCTTGTTTCAATAATTATAATGCTCAAGATGGACCAACTAATCTCCAAAATTTCTTGTTCTAAAGAATTAATATGGAGGTGTGAATCACTTATTTATTTCTCTAACCTAGAAGTGATTACTTAGCATCAATTTATATTGAAACAATCCTTGCAATTATCATTATCTTGCATAACCAAATCCTAATTCAAATTATTAGAGAAAATTTATTATTACATGGTATGTTAACAAAATATAAAATATTGTGCATAATATTTTTATGCATGATATTCTATATACATATCAACTTATTCTTGAAATGTTATAATAATTAGCTATGCTAATTAATAATAATAAAAAATATTGTATATTCGGGGTATTTTTCAACTAGGATTAAGTCTTTGCATCAACACTAAAAATATTTTACAACAATAATAAATCAATAATATTTTTAATATTACTTATCAATAAGATTATAACAATAAATTATATTAGTCAATATAAATATAGAATATACCATTTTGTATTTAACAAATCTAATTTATAATTGAATATTATTGTATTATGAATCACCCTTAACAAAGAGAAGGAATTTTAAAGGAATAGGATATTTCGGAGGGGCCATCATTAAAAATAAAACACTAAATATAAATAATATTACTTCTAATAGAATAAAAATTATATAAAGATTATTTAAAAAAATAGGTATGTCTTACTTATGGAGGAATTGGCCTTTTCATTAGAATCCATCAATACAATTTCAAGAAATATTGTGATCTTTCATTGATTCAAATTAGCTACGTGAGAAGAAGAGAAAAGAAAAACTTTGTTATGATCATGGACCATCAATGGAGAAGGATTCTATGATGTACCACTGATGAATAAGAATTTGTTTCATATTTTGGCAAGAGAGGGGGTGTTTAGGTAAAAAAGAAGAGCACTAGACCCAATCGATAAATTGGTAAGTGGTCGATCAAGTTCCTTAAGCCCTAAGAAAATAGATTTATCAATATATTTGAATTGAAAATTTAGGCACTTGATTGTGCTTTCAAGGTCTTAAAATACACATTTCGAGTACCCCTTATGCAAAATGTTCTGCAGGAGCCTTTTGTACCCTAGTGAAATTCGCGAAGAATTTGCCTTATGCAAAATATGTTGCAACATCCTTTTGTACCCTAGTGAAATTATGGAAAAAATTGTCTTTAGGTGGTGGATTGGATCATGTTGGATTGATGAACGAATATTCCTTCCAATGGAATATGGGTTTGAAATTTTCTAATTTATATGATATTTTTCATCTATTTGTTAAACATAATGCTTCAATTTTTTTAATAAATTTAAAGAGGCAGATTGGAAAAACAATAACACAAAACTTTCAAAAACGAAAAAAATTCAAAAAATACCACTATCTTAGTTTACTATTCATGTAATAGTTGAAAAAAAACTTATGGGAATACATGTGTCTACAAAATCCAATTGAAATATTACTTCATAAACTTCAAAAAACAATAAACAAATAATTTTTTCATAAACAAATAAATTTCTGATATGAAAAACATAGTTCTCTAGTTGTAAAGCATGCTTATATATATATATAATCAGCAAAATCTCTTCTCGAATATCAACCCGATCTTCTCCTCCTCAATTGGGTGCACTAGAATGAGAATTGATTAATCAATATTATAGTCCTTTAGAAATGATGTAATTAATGGAATAAGTATGGATATAAAGTTTATTGAAGATATTTTTAGTACATAAAGAAACATAAAACCATGAATTTCTATGGAGGATGTCGTGGGTGAATTTTTTCCTACAAAACTAGAAGGAAATACATTAGAGAAATTGAAATTCTATGGGAGATTGAAAAATATTTCCATGATTGAAACACATGTGTGAAACCATTTCCATAAAACCCTAATTTTATGAGGTGCAAGGAAATTACTTTAAATAACAACCTTGCCTGAGAAATTAAGGCAAATCACTAACAAAAATTATGGACTCTAAACATCAAGGTTAATTGAGTGTTTGGTCATTATATAGGAATGTGAAGTCTTGTTTCTATGAATTTAATTTTTATTTTATTAGTACCTAATGGTGTAAAAAATATAAAATTTAACTTAATATTTTGGATAATCATCCTTAGTAACTATTTCGATAAAAAAATCAATCCACAAAGCTTTGAGCCCTCAAATTTCAATTTTCTGAAAAAAATCTCCCCTAAAACTTTATAGGCATTAAGAAGACTGTAAATGAATTCCAAAGAGTAATATACAAGAGAAAGGTGTTGTAGAAATGTTTAGATTTCAATAAAAAAGGAAAAATATTGGAGGTTGATTCAATGAACTTAAAGACGACCCCACCTGCATGGCTGCCAAAAATTAAAAATTAAATGATATTTTTCTCCAACCATTAGATACAAAAATTGTAATAATGCAAGTGTAATTTTTAAATCCCAAGACCAAATTTTGGGGATTTTCCAAACAAATTTTTTTTATATTTCCCAAAAATTAAACAAAAAAATTTCAAGACAGAAAGGAGAGAATGTTTGAGGTATTGGAATGTAAAGCAAATACACAAGCCTAGTATAAAAACTTAAGAAGGGAAAGAATATTATTAAATACTTAAATGTGTGTCGTTCTCCGTAAATTAATCTCAATACCATGATATAAGGGCCACTGAAATAAAGAGCTCATTTTAAACCAAATGAGAAGAGAGAAATGGCTACAATAAATCCTTGTCCATGAAAATTGGGGTAAATGGAAATTAGTAGCTCCTAATTTCATGAGCTGTTTTATTTTTCCAGGTCTCCCTTAAAATAAGGCAATGCTGCGCTCCGTGCCTAATTTTCTTATAAAATGATTTTGGGGCTACTATTAATAATTCACTATGATACAAAAAAGTATTCCAATCAAAATTTGTAACCATTTAATTTCATCCAAGGGGAAGTAAAGAGCCCATTTAAAACCAAATGAAAGTAAAGAGCCCATTTAAAACCAAATGAGAAGGGAGAAATTGCTACCATAAATCCTTGTCCTTGAAAATTGAGGTAAATGGAAATTAGTAGCTCCTAATTTCAGGAGATATTTTATTTTTTACATGTCTCCCTTAAAATAAGGCAATTCCAACCTCCATACTTCATTTTATTATAAAATGTTTTTGGGGCTACTACTAATAATTCAGTATGATATAAAAAAGTATTCTAGTCAAAATTTGAAACTATTTAATTTCATCCAAGGGCTAAATTTCACTGCTAAAAGTTTCCACTAAGATTATTTTTTGTTGAAACATGCATGCAAACAAATATTATTATAAATAATCATAATATAACTTGTAATAAAGTCATAATTTAGTTAATTTATATGTTTCTTTTAATCTAGGAAATGTGATAGGTATAATGAAGTACTCTTTTGATGATTATCAAGGATTGGATTTTATTTTCTGTTCGATCCCCATTTAATTTATATGACTTCCCTAGTTTGTTAATTTAATGTTAATAACATTTTTCAACTTAAATTGAAAATAAATTCCAAACTAGATATGCCTATAATTATGCTAATTGGAAGAATAGATCTCCCATAGTTATAATTTCATTATTAAGTTGATGTCATATATTTAAAACAGATGGAATCTGTTGGAAAATTCATAGTAATATTGACATATTTAACCACTAAAACTTTTGATGGCTTCCCGCCTCTCCAACGGGGCTTGGGTGATTAGACTGTACACTTTAATGTGACAGACGTTGAATTTATTGGTTGCTGTACGCTCCTCTTGATATTTTCAGGGTTCTAACCTATGGTACCAGTTATGCTTGACCACCTGCCGGTCTCCCTTATCTGCCTTTTGTCAACCCTAAGCCTATTCACTTACCATTTTCGCCTGTTCGCCACGCTAAACCTCAGCTCCGCTCTGTAGGGTTTATCCGCACCTCCCCGTCTGGTTTCAGCACTGTGTTTCTATGAATGCCTTCGGCCTTCCGTCGCTCTGAAGGTTGGGTTGTGATGATTATGGCAACGCCGTCCGCTCCTGCACTGTAAATATATTTTGACTTGCTGTTCGTTGAGCTTTCTCTGCTATTAAACGTTGTTTCTCGGCTGTTAATTTGTGGATTTAACTTTGTGACAGGGTATCCATCATTCCATTGCATTTCAACTCGGCTACTGAGGTAAGCTATGGTTCCATGCCAGACTTGGTTTCCGCTTTTCCTTGTCTTCAGGATTGTAGTTGTTGTTTGGTTTTTCGATGCCGCCTCCTCGACTCCAGGTAAAGACTAATATCTCATACTCTTCGTTTGCTGGTTTTAAGGATTATTCCGTGGTTACTGTGTGTATTAACCTGCCTCCACTTCGTATTTTTTTTTGCAGGTTGCTCGAGGTAGCTGGCCGCCGTTGCTTTACACACTCTGCGGTTTCTGGCACCAGTTCAAACCCTCCCAATCCTTCTCTACGGGTGGGGTCTTTCCGTGTTGGCTTATTTGTAAACTGTAGTGGTCTTAGGGACTTTGATTTATACTAGTTTTGTCACCTGAGCGGTGAATGAATAGTACTTCTCTCGGCTGTGTAACTCTTCGGTTGTCCTGTAATATTTATGTTTCGTTATCGAAACCCTCGTTCTGTATATTTATTGAAACCCTCGTTCTGTAATATTGGTATTTGGTTATTGCAACCCTCGTTCGCACCGAATTTTTTCGGTTGCTTCCTCATTGTGGTAACTCTTTAGTTCTGTTCGGTTGTATCATTGTCTTGGTTGAAAACTCTGTTTCGAAGCTCTGTTTCGAACGAACTTTTCTAATCGAGCGTGAGACGCTCAAGACTCTTGTATGCTTTGGTTATATTAGTTAATAAAATGATACAATTTTTTGGTTTTCATTACAGCACATACATTTGTCGTAAATAACATGAGGGCTTGTATGGTAGTACCTGGTTGATAGCCTGCGTTCGTAATTATTCATCTTTCTTTGTCTGGAAGTGGTATTTGTAGCAAGGCCCTGCTCTTCCTGTGAACACTTGCTGTCTTTTTTATTTCAATGCAATTTAGTTACACAGAATTTATATATCAACGCATGAAAGTATTTTGTTACAGTGGTGCTCCAATTGAAAAAAAACAAATTTTATTTCAAATAACTGTAATTTCTTTTCTCAGTTTGAGGAATCCCCTCACTGTTTTGCTTTCCCCTTTTTAATATCTCGTAGGTACAACTGTTCTTCTGTTCAAGTTTAACTGTCCAACCCGAATTCGTGTAACTATCCACCAGTTATTTTTACAAAGCTGTTGGTTAACCGTTTAACTGTTTCCTAACTAAAACAATTCATAGTTTGTGGCTTTTATGGTTCTAATGACCCTCAGGTAAAATATTAATCTACTGTTAACTAATTTCTAATTAAACAGAAACAGATCACAATATGTAATTGCTATGGTCCTAACGACCTTCTGGAAAATAAAACAGATAATAAAGAAAAGTAAAATAACCGACAAGTCCAACAACCTGTCAGCTATGCATGTATGATTTTTTTGTTCTTGTCTCTCAACGAGACCGTCAACCACCTTCTGTCTCCTCAGATCTGGATGCTCCTGCATCAGGCTCCCGGGGTGGCAAAAAGTCATGGCTCCGTTCCATGAGGTCGTCGACAGAATAGCCTGCTTTCTGTATCTGCGTTGTGTTAAGCCACGAACTGTCCTCTATCGGATGGTTCTTCCATTTGACCAAATACCCCAAATACTCCTTCCTGCGTGTGCGCTTAGTTACCTGTGTGTCTAGAATCCCTTCGATTTCAAGGGGTGGTGCCATTGGCATCTGTCTCGTCCATGAATCTCCTTCACAATTGGTGTCCCGCAGTGGCTTTGCTGCTGTATTATCTGTTGAGTCAGCGACATAAGGAAACATGTCTGCCACGTTAAAAATAGGGGAAATACCGATCCATGGTGGCAACTGTAGTTCATAGGCGTTTGCAGAAAATTTGCGAATGATTTTACAGGGCCCGATCTTCTTAAATTTTAGCTTGCTGTACTCTCGTTTTGGAAACCGTTCCTTTCGTAAATACGCAAGGACTTCATCTCCCACGTTGAACTGAACTTCCCAATGCTTTGTATCAGCTCGTTGTTTATATCTCTGACTGATGTCCTATAATTTCAGTTTGACCTGTTCATGTAAGTTACTCATTGCTTCGGCGAAATCTTCCCCATCAGCACTTCGTTTCTCAAGTTTCCCCAAATCTTGTAGTTCATGCACTCCTCACGGATGCATGCCGTACAAAATCTGGAACGGACTGTAACGAGTGTTGCGGCTAGGGGAATCATTGTATGCGAATTTCGCCTGTGCAAGTACACGGTCCCATGTCCAGGAGTTTTCACCTTTTAAACTTCGAAGTAAGTTTCCCAGACTTTGGTTTACTACCTCCGTCTGACCATCAGTCTGCGGATGATAAGCGGAGCTGAACTACAAGTGGGTATTCAACTTTTTCCACAGAGTTCTCCAAAAATGACCGGTGAACTTTACATCTCTCTCAGAGATAATGGATCTTGGAAGTCCATTCAACCGAACGATCTCAGTAAAGAAAAGATGTGCTATATAAGTAGCATCGCTGGTTTTCTTGCATGGTACAAAGTGTGCCATTTTTGAAAATCGGTCTACCACAACCATTACTGAATCAAAACCTCGTTGTTTCTTTAGCAAACCCAGTACAAAATCCATACTAACTAAATCCCATGGTCGGCTAGGTTGTTTTGACTATGACCCTTTGCCAGTTGACAAATTTTACATCTACTCACGTACCTCTGCACATCCCGCTGCAACTTTGGCCAAAAATAAAAATGTCGTACCTGAGCAATCGTTTTGTCGATACTGAAATGTCCAGCCAGACCCCCACTGTGTTTTTCCTGTATAATGTTTTCCTGCATAGAACAGTTGGGAATACACAACTGTCCTCCCTTAAACATCAATCCTTCCCGTAGATTATAGTCTAACCACATGCTGTTATTTCGTAACAGCGGGTTTTGGCAAGCCTCATACGCCTCCCTAAATTCAGTATCGGTCTGATACAGCTCTTTTAAGTGCTCAAAGCCCAAAACCTGCATCGTGCTCTCCTATAGAAGCAACGTTCTTCTACTCAGTGCATCTGCCACCTTATTTGCTTGCCCACTAATGTGTTTTAATACAAATGTAAAATTCTGCAAGTACTCAACCCAAGCTGCATGCTTATGGTTCAATTTATGTTGTTGCATAATGTACTGCAATGCAGAGTTATCAGTAAACAAAACAAACTCGTTACCTAACAGATAATGTCACCAATGTTTCAAAGCTTACACAATTGCGTAAAACTCCTTGTCATAGGTTGAGTATTTTTGCCTGCTCTCGTTTAGCTTTTCACTGAAATAAGCAACTAGTCTGTCCTCTTGACTAAGGACTGCCCCAATGGCCATGCCACTGGCATCGCAGCGAACTTGAAAAGGTTTGCTGAAATCAGGCAGTCTTAATATTGGTCTTTCAGTAATCTTCTTTTTCAAAATCTGAAAACTACTTTCTGCTGCTTCAGTCCAGTGAAATGGCTGATTCATCTTCTTGATCGTATCTAACATCGGTGCGCAAATCTCGCTGAAATTTCTGATAAATTTCCTGTAAAAATTGGCTAGTCCATGGAAACTTCGGACTTCAAATAAAATTTTCGGAGAAGGCCAGCTAACTATAGCTGCCACCTTTTCTGGGTCCATTTTTAGTTCATTTTCTGCAATGATAAAGCCCAGATACACTAATTCTCACTGAAAAAAAGTACACTTTTTCAAATTAATTAACAGCTTGTTCTGTTGCAACTTCCTCAACACACTCTGCAAATGTCTGAAATGTTCCTCTTTAGTCTTGCTAAAAATCAAAATGTCGTCCAGGTAAACTATTACGAACTTACCATTAAATTCCTTCAGCACCTCATTCATCAGGCGCATGAATGTGCTGGGAGCATTTCTCAACCCAAATGGCATCACCAGCCATTCATATAAGCCTTCATTCGTCTTGAAAGCTGTCTTCCATTCATCTCCTTCCCGAATTCGGATCTGGTGATATCCACTTTTCAAGTCAATCTTCGAAAAATAAGCCGCCCCACTCAAACAATCCATCATATCATCCATTCTCGGTAAGGGAAACCTGTACCTGACAGTAATTTTGTTAATAGCTCTGGAATCTGTACACATCCGCCATTCTCCTCCTTTCTTTGGAGCCAAAACGGTTGGTACTGCACAGGGGCTCATGCTTTCTCGAATCAAACCTTTCTCCAACAACTCCTGGACCTGTTTCCTGATTTCTTCATGGTCTTTAGGACTCATGCGATAAGCTGCTTTATTTGGCAGGCTTGCTCCTGGTATAAAGTCAATACAGTGACTAATACCTCTCCTTGGTGGTAATTCATCTGGAAGATCATCTACCACATTGTCTCCAAAGTCCTGCAGCAACTTCCGAACTTCTTTGGGTAAATCTGATATCTCTGTATGTAGTACTATTGCCTTTGGTCTTCTTATGACAACAAAATTTATTTGGTTGTCCTCAATCTGTTTTACAAATTCCTTTCCGCCCATCAGTAGTGCCTTCACCCCACTGGTTTCTGCTGTATTTTCCTCCTTGATGGGTATAAGCGTATGCTTGATCCCATCTTTAACAAACTTATGGCAGTTGGTTTTTCCGTCATGAACTGCACTTCTATCAAACTGCCAAGGTCGTCCCAACAGTAAGTGAAAGACATCCATTGGCATGACATCGCAAAGGATCTTATCCTTGTACCTACCGATTTGAAACTCCACCTCACACTGTTCATCCACTAACAGCTGATGCCCTTTCTGCAGCCACGACACTTTGTAGGGAGTAGGATGCTTCAGTTTCTTCAATCCCAGCTTTTCTACCATCTCCACAGCTACTAAATTGTCGGTACTCCCACTGTCAATGATCAATTTAAAGCACTTACCCTGTGACTTGCAGATAGTGCGGAACAAAG
>APFE030532715.1:1999-17034 GCA_000404065.3 Pinus taeda
ACATAATTTATCTCAATTTTTACAATAGAGAACATACAATCTATCTTGAATCCTTAATGCATTTGATTCTGCATTATGTCCATGTTGAATTCTTATGGCATTTGGATTATATGCAATCTCAATCTAACTTTCCAACAAGGAGTTTGGAATTTCAAACTTAACACTAAATATTTCTTTGCAAAATCCTTTTGCAATCCAGAAAATTTGGGAAGCCTAAAAAATATTGAAAGTGTTTACAAAATGAAATATAAAATTTCAACCTTAACAATTAAGACTCGATAAAACCCTTAAATCATGATGCAATCTAGAAAGCCTCAAAAGCTATTATGATACTTTACAACATGAATTATTTAATTTCAATCTTAACACTCATGAGTGCCATAGAAAAACCCTTAAATCATCAGTAATACCTCACACCAATTTTTTCTTTGTTTATGTGCATTCATTCTAATTCAATGTCTTTTGAATTGATCTATACAGCCTTACAATAACAATTTTATTTTAGAGTCTTAAATTTACCCAAACAGAGTCTAATGGTAGGAATAATTTTCTAATGATGATCAATTTTCTTAAATTCTAAAATGGTCCAAACAGAGTTTCCCAAAAAATTGATTTTCTCCACCCTCCTTAGAACCCTCATATGCAGTACCAATAGTCTCTTCATCTCTGATTTTGAGTTTGAAACTTTTAAAGACTTTGGTTTAAGGCACAGGCCTTTTCTTCATTTCGGGAGGCTTTTCCTCTCAATCAACAACCTAGAAGCATGAGCAACAACGAAAAGGGTAGTTGGAAGAATAAATCATCTTACCATGATAAGAGCATTTCTTGGTCTAGACCTAATCACTTGGACCAAAAAGGATTTCTAATTGTTGGGAGCTTGGCACACTCAGACCTAACATGGATTTGCTTTCTTTAGGGGTTTCGACCGAGTCTTCTTTGGCCTTTATTAATATTGACCTTGCCTCTAAATTTTGTTTGATCATGTTCAACAATTTGTTTGGGTCCATATTGGTTTCTAGTCCACACATGATTGCCCTCTCTTTATTATAGTGGTAAAGCATAAACTTTTTTTTTTTTACTCTTTTCTTTGGAGTGTGACATGGGTTTCTATCTCTTTGGAAAAAATAATGTAATATAGTCCAAAAATCAAACTGTGTGGCCAAATTTATGGCATAAGTCGAGTACTTAGGGAATGTTCATTGTAAGGGAGATGGGAAGAAGGGCGCTCGGGGAATGTTCGATGCAGGGGAGAGGGGATGGAGGGTGTTCATTCAAAATTGCAAAAGGTGTGGCAGAGAAAATGCAGAGTGAGTTTGTTGAATTGGTGTTTAATGCATGGCAACATTGGTAGGCATACATCAAGTCAGATGGAAAAGGTGGTGACAAGAGATACAGTCAACATCGGTGATGAAAAATATTGTTGGGAGAGATAACAAAGGTCCATGATGACAATTAACGAAAAAAATTCTTGCCAGAGATAATGAAGGGTGATGGAGTTGGGATGGCCAGAGCATTGATGATTATCAACAGATGGGAAAACAAAAAAAAAGGGCACCAAGAAAGGTGCATATTGTTTGGTGTTTAGCTTACACCCTTTACTACACAACACAGGCATTGGAGTGTATGACTAATTTCTCTATGTTCCCTTCCCTAAAGGGAGGTCAAAAATGAATTTGGAGGTTAGGTTGAAAATCAATTTGGAGGTCAGTATTAATAATGTTCTTATAACATTGAGCAGTTTTCTCCCCATTCCTGCTCTTAAAGGAATGGGTTGACATGAATTTGGGGAGGAATTTTAATGATAGTCAAATAATAATATTTTTTAATAAAACTATTTGTTGACCATATTTATGTTAATAAACCAAATTCTTTAAAACATTAGACAAATGTATATTATGTAACTATCCTATAATGTTTTTCATACTTTGTCATTATATATCATTTTTATCACTTTTCAAATTTGTTAATAATAATAATGTTTTAATATTATTAAAATAAAAATAAAATTATTTTTTATTTGAAGGATTTTAAATAGATAATTAAAAAATTAAAAAATGAAATTGTAAACAATTATTTTAAAAATTATAATTGACATGAATATATACTTTTAAGAAATGATCATATATCTCAACAATTTTGAAATAATTCAATCTAATTTCAATATAAAAATTATGAAAAATTATTATATTTAATAATGTTTAACATAATGATAATTTTGAATTTTTATATTACTTTTGATTATGTTAATATCGTAATTTTCTAATTTTATTGATATGGAAATAGAAGAGAGCCATGTTTTGATCTTTTATTTCACTGATTACGTCGACATGTGCATTCTATAACTCAACATGACACGACAGGTTATTTCGTTCACTCAACATGACACGACAGGTTATTTCGTTCATACTCAATGTGGAGTGTACACATGTCGCTTTATTGCATGGAGATGTGTTTCTCTAACTTATACTCAATAAATATGAAATGAACAGATGTCCATTTCCAACTAATATGACAGCAATGTTGTAACATCAATCCATTCTGACTTGATCAAATTACTAGTTTGAAAATCCATAATATTCTTTGATGGGGCCAAGACCTCAATATAGCGGGGCAGATGGCAGTTATACTGCTCATGCATGCAGGAAGAAGTGGACGTTCTGATCGACATTGGCAGGTTGAATCCATCAGGTACTTAATATATAATTATAAGTGTATATAATACAATAGTGTAATCTTTTTTCAAATATATTTTAAAAAATTACACTCAAATTAATTTTTAACTTTATTAGAAACTTAATAATTCTTAAATTAAAATGAATTTAAATTATTATAAATATTAATTTATAAAAATAAAAATTAAATTTATAATAATAATTGAAAAAATATAAAACTATTATTTCATATAATTAATTAATTACTATTACTTATTAATAAAACTATAAAAGTGATTTACTTCGTAAGAAGTCTTCTTAAACAAATAGTATTAACTTTTTTAAATATTAAGGGAAGAGTTTGTGAAAGTTATATATAGAGGAAGAGTTTGTTAAAGTAAAATATATATATATAATTTATGAGGTGTAGATTAGTTAGTTTTCGTGGGGTTTAGTTTCCACCAGGTTATAGGTTCAAATTTTATGGGGAGGCCCGGAAATCATTTTGGGGAATTAAACTTCTCAAGGGGCATCCAGGCTTGACCAAAACCTTACACAATCTCGGTGATAAGCATCCCATTGTGAGTAGATCGATCTTCTTCCATTGTGAGTAGATCGATCTTCTTCCAACTAATACGCAGGTTGGCCCTGGCCTAGGCTCCACCTAACTACAAATATATATATATATATATAACATTTAAAATTATATACTAATGAATTTTCACAAATAAGAAGCTTTACATGTTGACAAATTGATTTCTTTGAGTGATGATAAATCTGAATTAGATGATTTAAGTTTATAATATCATAATATCTTTAATTTCTAATCTATCAACTACCACAGATACTTTATTATTAATTGATAAATCTTGTATTATCATAATTTTCTTTATTTTCTAATATGTATCAAACGCTATATATTTTCCTAATAATATTTTTAGCATTAAGTAAAATAATTTATTTACTTTGTTATAAAAATAACTTTTTTAAATAATATTTCATAATTTAAAATAAATATGTAATGTTAATAGATTATCATTTTTATTGCATAACTACCCATATTTAGTTTTATGATAATTTTATTTAAAAGTAATTTTATTTTGATTTTAAATTTTATGATACTTTTATATTACAACTAGTTTTTTTTAACTTTTTAATTTATGTGGTAGTTTAAAGAACTCACAAATAAGCCTGAAAATAACAAAATCTAGTGGAAAATTTTGAAAATCTAGTTTAGAGCAGTTAAACTTCAAGATTTTGGGTGACCCAAGGGTTCTTGATGGTGTTGAATCCATTTCCATCATCAAAAATATGATTCAAACACTCTAGCATTTTGACTCTTTAAAAAAAAAAAATCCAGATTTTAGTAATAGATCTGTCATCCTAACGAATTTGTGGTCTTGGTAGACAATGCCTTTATTTTTTATTATTTTTTATTTTTTTGTGATTTTTTATTATTATAAAATAGTTATTATTGTTTGATAATGAAAATGAAACGTTGATCTTCTATGACACTTTGCAAGTTAGATAAATATGGGTCTTTAAACATTCACTTAGATTGTAACTTATTCAAAAGTGAATAATTAGTTTTCAATGAACTTAATGATGAGATCGAATCACATGCAATCTAACATGGTAAAAATGGACCATGTGATAACGAAGTTCACCCCTACTCACCCCTACTATGCTGCATCTTCGGGCCCTATTCCAATGGCTAGACCTTTTTATTGATCTTAGCAATAAAGATAGTACATTTCAATTATTATTTTTACTCATAGAGTAACTTCCTTCTAGAGTGGCACTTGTTTCTCATACAAAGAAACGTTCTCCTTCAAAGAACACTCACTCACAAGTTGACTCAACAACAAAGAAAATGATGGTGTCAAAGGAAAAAGGACTTTCTCACAATGGGTCCTTGTACTCATTCTGAGATCAAAAGCATAATACCAACTACTTTATAATGAAGTTTTGCAATGATCTTTTCCCTCTATTAAACTGAGAATAGACTAAAAATGGCTTCTCTAATGAGGAAACAACTATTGTAGATGTGTTCAGAAGACTGGAAAACCCCTGTCTAGGCTCTTTCCATATTAAAAAAAGTCTCCAAATGACCTCAAAATAGTACATGTTTGTAGCACTAAAGGACTTGGCTTTGCAAAAAAAAGGTCCAACATATAGTGCTAAAATCACAAAACTAACACTGTCATTGAGTTCATAACACCCAAAAACCCTTGTTTAGGCTCTTCTTGGGCTCAAAAGGACTGAAAAATGACCAAGTTAGGCCTCCTGGAACATTTCTCTACTATTTGTCCTGCAAAATGACAAGACTGGCTAACTAAGCAATGAAATGCTCCTTTTGGCAGATTGCCAAGCGACAATTTCGCATGGGACCAACATTGATTCTACTGCAAATGGTGCAATTTGCCGCCTCGTTTAAATGAATCATAAGGCCTTAAGCTCTAGTTTTCTAGACCCCAACAACAGTCACATGGCCACATATGGTCGAGGGTCATGTTAAAAGCCCGTCCCCGCTGGCTAAGCCCTTCGCTCTACTAGTCGTGGCCAAGTTTTATTTAATATGGTCGGGGTCGAGGTTAACCGTCCGCCCCACCAGCTTAACTCTTTGGGCTTTCGTCATGGGTCTTATGGCCATTAATGGGACTGAGGGCCATGGATTAATGGGCCCACTCCCTCCGCCATAGCCTCCAGTTGTGTGCCACAAAGAAATCAAGTGTTGGGGCCAAGTGCCTCGCCCCTCCTGCCAACGCCAAAACTGCTTCACTTTAAATATAATCCACTTAGCAGTTATAACAAGAATGGTTGTGCGGTGTAATGGTAAGGCGTTTGGTCGGTTGGCCGACCCATCAAAATTTTAGCACAATTCCCAAGGGCCACGTGGTGCCCTCCCATTGCGCCATGTGGCACCTCATCATTGGGCCTCTTCAAAACCACCAACCAATAAAAATGTGACACCTCAATTTGTACGGTGTTGCCACATGGAAGCACATGATTGGTCCATTGTACACCATACCTTGCGCAATCACCTATTGAAGTTAGCATGACCTCATTATACGACATGCCCAGTCAGCAGCCTGATCAGCCCTGCAGGTTGACTTTTAAGCAATTTGCCAAAAACTTCAGAACACGATAACTTTTGCATACATTGTCGAATTAAGGCAATTCAAGCATCGTTCGAATAAAAAAAATGAGATCTACAATTTGGCATTGGTTTTAGGAAATTATAAGTACTTTTAGTGCTCAACAAATTTTGATCCCCTGGATCATTCTAGATCAGTCCTCCCCACTAGGAAGCGTTTGGACCAGCAAAAGCCAGTTTTTACTTATCAAGTAAGTGAGGATACAACTCCTTATCTTTCCCAATCTCAATCCACTTTTCCTTTCTTGGATTGGTTCCTTTGAGCCCCACTCGAAGATACTCCACATTTCCTCTGCATGAAGTCTTGATTCTCTTGTTAAGAATTGAGTCTCCCTGCAACTCATCTACAGATTCAGGAGCAAAATCTACATTGGATGGAATCTAAACATTCTCTTCATGACCATCTTTCCTTAGCGGCTCATACAATCTTCATCTTCAAGTCTTTCCTTGATTTGTACTTGGATTTTCTTTCCTCAAGTTTCTCTTATACTCCTTGATGCACTGGTTACATTTATGCAATGAAATGCTTGGCTTTGTCCACAACACAATGTCCATCTACCGCAAAATCTTTATTAAAGATGAAATACAAAAGGGACTTTGACAAATAAACCAAACAAACCTCAAATAGAAATACATGCGTACATGAGTGCTTGCCAAGATTGTAGACATGTTGGATGTAATGCAAATGCTCATCCCAAAAATCCCATACATATTGACTTAACAACAAGCCAAAATAGCATAACATGTCAAATAAAACAATGTTGCATATAAGTGATTTATTCACAATATCACTTTTACAAAATACCCAACTATGGGGGTCTTGCAACATGTTAAATACAAAATAAATGTAGTATTTAATTAGACAAATAGTCCAACCATTTCTTACCCAACCAGGTTAGGGAGTTTTCTTTCTACATTTTGCTTTCTTTTGAAGCTGCTTCGAAGATGGGTACATTGTGCCTATCACTTTCATCTGACTTTTTTGCCTCAGGTGATTTCATGACCTGTTTGTCCTTCTTTGTATGAATATGTGGATGCAGCTTCCAACATTTCTCAATCCAATTCCCACTTATGTTGCAATGAGTACAAAATTTTTTGTGAGCTTTTCTTGGAAAAAATGTCTTTGAACTTGGAAGAGGATTTTCCTTCCTAGTTTCACTTCCAATTGACATATTCATCTTCTTGGCTAATGCTTTCCTTTTTTGGAACTTGGCTACACAATGGTTAGGTGCTCGACAAAAATTGCAAGGAAACACATTCCACAATATTCTATTCAAAACAACATGTTGTTTATAGTCATAGAAAGCCTTTGAATAACCAGTAAATTTATACCTTTTATGATGGTCCTTTTAATTATGTGTCTAGCGATGAGAACTTGATTGACGAGGAGAACTTGACTTAGTTCTTCCTTTGAAGCACTCATCTCTCTTTGTAGATGTTTTTCCATCAACATCATCATCATGACATGATCCTCCTTCAGCTTTCAAGAGTTCTTCACAAATTTCACACTTGAAAAGTTCTTTGACTTTGCATATTTGGAGCATTCTCCAACTTCATATTTAACATAGCCTAATCCTTCATGTCGAGGTTGTGGTATCACCTCAATAGGATTAACAATTCCATGACTATAAATTCCAAGACCGTTACTTTGTACCCCATTTTAGTCAACAATTGCATACCAATACCAATACCCTTAGTATGTTTCGCAAATGATGTAAAAGAAGCATGACCATTTTTAAGAGAATGATTTGAACAAGAAGTATATTTTACCTCCTTTTTTGCTTAAGACTCTTGGTCCTCTACCTGGAGCTTAATCATCTCCTCCTTCTCTTTTGTAGAAGAAGTGGTAGATGAAGACTCAAGAAAACCACTCTTGTGATTTAACATATAAGCAGTGTTCTTCATCTGACAAAGGGTACACACCTCAGTCATCCCACGAACACAAACTTGTTGATCCTTGGGGGAAGCTTCAATAGTTGAACATTCCTTTATTTTCTCTTCAATGACATTCTGCAACATCAGGAAAAACTTCTTCTTTTCAGCCTTTGTTGCTTCGACAAATCTTCTCAATTCGATGTTCTCCACTTTGAGAGAAGAATTCATCTCTTCCAGTTCTAAGAGCCTTGCATGCTTTCACATTCTTGCAATCTGGTCAGAACCTAGCTCTGATACCACGTGATCTAAAAATGAAACTTTAATCGTCCTCTGACACTTTGCAATTTAGATAAATATGATTCCTTAACATTCACTTACATTGTAGCTTATTCAAAGGTGAATAGTTAGTTTTCAATGAACTTAACGATGAGATAGAATCACGTGCAATCTAACATAGTAAAAATGAACAACCATGTGATAACGGAGTTCACCCCTCCTAGGCTACGATTTTGGGCCCTGCTCCTATGGCTAGGCCTCTTTATTGATCTCAACAACAAAGAGAGTACATTTCATTTTTTTCACTCATGGAGTAACTTCCTTCTAGAGTGGCACTTGTTTCTCCTACAAAGAAACATTCTCCTTCAAAGAACTCTCACTCGTAAGTTGACTCAACAACAAAGAAATTGATGGTGTCAAAGGAAAAAGGACTTTCTCACAATAGGTCCTGTTATCACTCAGGTTGTTCCCCAAAACTTGTGAGAAAAGGGAATACGGCCGAGGTAACCACTAACCAATCTTTTAGATGCAATTTCTAGCCAAACTGCATCCAGAGAGGGCTCTCTCTATATGATTTAACTTTGTTTATTTGAAGTTTTATGCTAGTTATGATGTGCAAAGGTTTGTTTTAAATGGTTTTGGATGGTGATTTCAAACAGAGGTAGGATGCAGGTCTGATAGAGTTAATTCCATTGGGAAATGGAGTCTATGAAGATGGACTGCTGAGTGTGTTTCTATGATGATGGGCAATACTACAGAGCAAGATAATCAGTTTGGAACAATATTGAAAGCTAGTGATTGATGGGATGTAGGCCAGGGGATAAAAGGGAAATCAAGGATCCTTTACCATGGTGGGAGAGGGAAGGTGCCTGAATATTTTCAAGGAGCAGTGAAGAATTCCTTGACAATGTTCAGAATGAAGGAATTAGTAGAAATAGAAGCATTTAAGAGTTTCTATTTATGCTAATTGTGAAGAAAACATAAATAACAGCAGGAATTGAACACAGAGTGTATTTAAACAAGTTTTGGGCTATTCTTTTTCCCTGTTGCTAAGATTATGAAACATATATGAGATTTGCAAACACAGAAAACACAAAAACACAGCTAGAATAACTTATTGAGTAAAAGAAAGACACGGGAATTCTGTAGCAGAGTCCAGAATCATCACATCCACATTCAAAAGGTCCAGCAGCAATGCATTTCAACACCCCTCGTATTAATAATATCTGAGTTACAGCGCAGTTCAATAGGAGAATCACCAACCCCGAATACATTCCTTAGGGAGGTATTTATAACAAAGAGATTTTACAAAATATCTTGTGGATAAGATATGAAACAATAACTCAGTTTACCTACTCTGTCAGAGAAATGAATGCAAAAATAAAGGTGGGAGTTATTGTGGTTGTGTTGGCTGCTTTAATTGACTAGATTTTTTAGACTTTTTACCTAGAAATTCGGCTGGTAGCTATGTCCTTGATTTGCCTTCCTGTGTTGTTGTCCTGATCCATTCACCTGCTCTTGATTCATCTTCAATGTGTCATGATCCTCGCTTGAGCTCCTTTCTTGATATCTGCCACGTGTCCTGCTATTTGACCAAGTGTAAGAAGGCAGCAAGATCCAAATTACTTAGGTAAAACTTCCAGCATACTCTGCCACCAGTGTTCTGTGGGCAACTGATGTCTTTGTATCTTTACCAATATTTCATCAGCCTCAGTATACCTGTAAAAGTTAGGCTTGACTTCAAAAAGATGATTTATTTCATGTTCTATAAAAAATAATCCCTCCAATTTGTCATACAAGCTTTGTCAGGAAGGAGGTCATGTGTCCTCTGAACTGCTGGATGATGCAGTGATTTGATTTGTTACATACATGTTTACCCTATGAGCATATTGTTGATGTGATAACAGTTTTTGATTGCTTGTTAGTAAACTGGGTAAACCTCTCTGCTGCAAGTTTGTGAATTTTTCTGTGAAGGCATCAATATACATTTGCATCTCTTGACACTTCCTTTCCAAAGTCTGTATAAAATTTCTCATGGTTAGCACCTTCTTTATTGTCAAAATGGTGCCTATCCTGTCAATGATCTCTAAAGCTGCTAACTGTTCCTTAGTATTGGTATTCAAAAAATGGATGAGCCTATTAGCCTGCTCAGGCATATTTCCTAATGATGCCCTGGCCCTTTGAATTTGCTCTCGTGCTCTTTCTATTAATTCAATATGTTCATAGATTGTTTGAATTGACCTCCATTGATCACTAATGGACTGGCCAATCTTGGTCCACAAAATCATCTTAATGTCTGCTAGAGGTTTTCGTAAGGTGAGATCCTTTTCCAATGATTTCACCTTGTTTTACAGGGTTTTTATTTCTCTAGTTTTTTCTGCTACTGCTATCTTTGACTTGTCATAGCTCACCTCCAATTTGGCTAACTTTTCTTTTGTTTCTTTGAGCTCTGATATTTGAGCCTCTAGCTCTTTCACTGCTTTCATCATTTCTTCCATCTTCATGCTGGTCTCTGGCTCTGTTGTTGGTGCTGTTGTAGCATCTGTAGTTGTTGTACCTGTTGTTGATGCTGGGATGGTAGGAGAGA
The DNA here is from genome assembly GCA_000404065.3 of Pinus taeda. Taxonomy (NCBI): domain Eukaryota; kingdom Viridiplantae; phylum Streptophyta; class Pinopsida; order Pinales; family Pinaceae; genus Pinus; species Pinus taeda. The sequence goes on from APFE030532715.1 coordinate 12,546, forward strand.
CTGTTGTTGTACCTGTGGGGGGGAGCAGTAGCACTTGTTGGAGCTGCTTCAGGTGGCTGGGAGGTGGACTCTCCCTACTTCTCTTTAATGGCCTTCTCCAATGCTTGCTCTGTTTCTGCCAATCTTTCATTCATTCTCATTAGCAGACTTACCATGTCCTCTTCCTCCTTCTGTTGTGCAACTTCTGCAGTTTGTGGATGCACCGTTATTGGCAACTTTAGTTGCCTTTTGAGGGCTACAATGTCCTCCTCCTTCTTCTTGATCATTGCTTTGATGCCCTTTGCATCCTTAGGGTTATGCCCCAGCTCGATGATGATTTCTTCTAAGGACTTAATCATGTTGTCCTTAGCCAAGGAGGAAGCTTTCTCCAATTCTAATTGGGCAGAGGTATTGTGCAATGAATTTTTCAGTTGGTGAGAAAGCAATGCCTTATCTGCCAAGGTGGCATACACCATCTCCCCAGTTTGTTTATGTAACTCAATCTGGTCAATTGGATGAATATCCTTGGAGAGAACTTCCAGATTAGTTCTTATATAGTTAGCAGCTGACTTGGGTTGCTGTGTCTTGGGTTTGAAATGGCTGAGGATCATTTTCTTTTCTTGAATATCATAGGCATCCATTAGCCTTTGTTGATTAGTAGGTGTTGTCTTCATCGGTTGATTATAAAGTTGCATTCTTACTGGATCATTTCTAGCTTTTATGTCAGTAAAAGTTTTCTTTATGTCTAAGCTTTGTTTGCTTTGAGGCCTGGTGGATGAAACTTCCACGCTATGTTTCCTCTCTAGCTCTTGCTGGAATGAGCTAGCTGAGGTGCTAGGTAGTGGAGATGTTTGATGCCCAGTTCTTCCTTGCCCTCTCATGGTGCTTGTGGTGTCTTCCACAAATTCCTCTTCTGAATATGGATTCAACCTCTGCCTCTTATCTCCTGTTTGTTCTGATGGTCCACTGGCAGGGGCATCCTCTTCTCTGTCTCTCTTTCTTCTCTTTTCCTCATTTTGAGGAGTCTGTAGAACAGGGGCTTCAGATGCCTTGGTTTGATCTGGGGGAGCTTGCCCTTCACCCTGTTTTTGTGTTGTAGAGGGCTGATCAGCCATGGTCTTTTGTTCTGCATCCATTACTTCCTTGCCCTTTCCTGCTGAGCTGGCCTTTCGTGCTGCTTGCTCTAAGCTCTCAGCAAAAGATGTATCCCCTCCAATGTGCTGGGGCAGCTTGAAAGGTACCTGTCCAAAAGAGTCCAGGTGAAGTGTTTTCTCAAGCTCTTTCATTTCTTTTTCCAATCTCTCTTCTTCAGTCAACTCTTCAAACAATGTGCCCTCTAGCCACTCTTGTTGATTGGCATATTGTTGGATTTCAGGGATTGGACAGTGAACATATGCTGGCAATTTATTTTTTACTTTCCTATAGCTTATAAAATGATTGGGGTCATATGGTGCCCAATAGAAACTCTGTTTTAGTCTGAGTTTCTGCCCTAAAATCTCATCAGCTTCTAGCCAGGCTTCCCTTTGATTGAAGGTGAAAGGGCCCAGTTGATTCCTTATCTTAAGTTGTACCTTTTTCTTGGCCTCAAAGAAATGGATTGTATCTGCCTGGATGAATTGTCTAAAGTATTCTAGGAAAAACAAGCGCATTGGCACATATCTTGGCAATTTATAGGGGCTCAGCTGACAGCCATATATCCAAATCACAGTGTGATTCTGATAAAAGTACCAGTCACCTATGCTATAGCTCTTGGAGAGTTGTAGAATTCTCTTCATTTCACTAGAAAGTCTGTCTAGAGGACTTGTTATCAGTAAAGAGGTGGTTGGATATATGAATAGATCAATAAATTCACAATAAGTGTAAGGGGAATAGTAGACATGGTGGAAGACTGGGGTCCAGAAGATAACAGACCTTGGCTCTCCCTTGACATCAAATTTTCTGAGGGGAACTTGAAAACTATCTGGTTGATAGTAGAGGAGAAAATGGTATATGTATGATGTGTATTTAAACACTTTTTCTCTTTCCATGCTCATGAATTGTTCATGGATCTTATCAACAATGTAGGTGGCATAGTCATACGTGACAGCAGGGGGTTGTCCTAGAGAAAAAATGGATAATAGGACCAATGTGGTTTCATCTACATACTCACTGGTTTTGAATCCCAGGATGTAGGCTATCATGTCAATGATAAACTTTCCTGCTTCATTGAACCAAGTATCCAGGTATGGTGGAGGTTCCTGAGGTTGACAATTGGGTTTCATGAATGTTTTGCCAATTCTGGTTATCTTTGCACTTAGCAATTTGGCACCTTGGTCAAGCAAAAATCCCAAGGAAAGAGGAGTCAATGGTTCAGCTGGTTTGAAATGCAGCATCTCATTTATTGATTCAGGGGTGATATAGAATAGAACTGTCCCAAAAGGAGACATCACTGCCCTTTGAGTGGGCTCATAATTTACATGGCATTGGTGAATGAGGTCAGGAAAAACATTTACACAAGGAAGGTAGTACATGGGCATATTGGACTCCCAAATCCCAAAGATGTCAGTTTTGTTTCTATGGTTGTTCCCGATCTCACAAAAGACCTAGAGATGAGATGTGTTACCCATTATATCATTAATCTGGAAATCCTTGTCAGCTAGGGGTAACCACTCCAGTTCTTTATGTGGGGCATTGAGAGGGGCCACATTGAAGGCTATTGGAGCAAGGGCTGCCATCTTTATAAGTTCTCAGGTGTTTTTTGAGTGAAATGTGGATTTTTACAGTAGTAGTGGGCCAAAATAGAGGCCCTGGGGCTTTTTTCAGAGAATTTTGCAAATTGGAGCCTTGTTTTGACTCTGGTGGGCAGAATTTGAAGCAAAAGGGTGAAGCTTGAAGGATTTGTCTTGCAAGGGATGAGTAGCAATGGTTTCAAGGCCTTTTCTTTAGCAATTACTGAGCAAACAGATCTTGAGCTTGGGTAAATTTGGAGGGATTTTGCTGAGTGGGGCGGAATTGGCAGTTTTTATAGCAAAATATGGGCAAACCAGTAGTCTCAGTGGGCAATTTTGCAGGTGGAAGTTAATCAGGGAGCTTAGGAGCAAGACTTAGGTGAATTCCTGCTTTTCTCGGCTAGTTGGGTGAATTGTGCAGAGAGGTATGCAATGTGCAGGTTTTTTGGTGGATGAGTGGTCTCGGCGGGCTTGTGTGTAGCAGCAGGGTGAAATTTTGGCCAGTTTCTAGGATTGCCAGACAATTTTCACATTGAAAAATTGAAATTTCAAAGGGTTTTTCACAAGATGATGGTAAATACCTGCTTTTTACAATGCACTGGAGTTGCTGGCTGATTGGGAGATGATTTGAACAGTGGGGCGCCGAGCTAAGGTGGTCGAGGTGGCAAACTGAAAGTTTGCAGATGAACTCGTCGTCGTTTGCATGCAAAAGCTCAGCAAAGTTACACAGTGAAAATGGTAAAAAACAAACGTTTTTACAGGTTTTTTAACAAAAATCGGCTTTTGGCGCTTTTTATGATGATGTCATCATGACATAAAAATTTTGTCGTGTAGCGGGGTACGGAAGGTGACATGGCGGATGATTTGGCGCTGAGGTGGCAATGATAACGTGGTTGTGACGTCATCGATAGGGGTGATTTTAGGGGCGAATGTTCACCCTTTGGTGAAATTAAGGGGTTTTAAATTTTTAGTGGGCGAATATTTTGTATCATAGTACATTTTTACAAATCACCTCAAATAGCCCACCTTATTTTAAGGGAGAGGGTAAAAAAGGTAAATTTAGCCCTTGAAATTAGGAGTTACAACCTTCCATTCGCCCATTTTCAAGAATAGGTTTTATTTAAGTGAATCCATCGCCCATTTTCAAGAATATGTTTTATTTAAGTGAATCCTATGGGCCAAATACCCATATTTATAAAATAGGTATGGTAAATTAATAAAAATATAAATAAATGAGAGGTATGGTAAATAAATAAAGCATTTTTATATTTACTCCATAAGTCACCTTATATACATGCAAACAAATAAAAATATAAGTAAAGTGGAGGTATGGTAAATAAATAAAACGTCTTTTTATACTTACTCAAAAGGTATGGTAAATAATAAATAAAATTATAAATAAACTAGACGCATGGTAAATAAATAAAACCTCTTTTTATATTTAGTCCATAACCCTCGTTCTATTTATGAAGGCTCAAGAAAGAGGTTTTATTTAAGTGAATCCTATGGGCCAAATACCATATTTGTAAAAGAAAGGTATGGTAAATAAATAAAATTATAAATAAACTAGACGCATGGTAAATAAATAAAACCTCTTTTTATATTTAGTCCATAACCCTCGTTCTATTTATGAAGGCTCAAGAAAGAGGTTTTATTTAAGTGAATCCTATGGGCCAAATACCATATTTGTAAAAGAGGTATAGTGAATTAATAAATAAATAAATAAGCGAGAGGTATGGTAAACAAATAAAACATTTTTTTTATTTACAACATAAGTCACCTTGTATTTATGAATGGTATGG
>APFE030532715.1:19114-29605 GCA_000404065.3 Pinus taeda
GTGTAAGACACGATTAGAAAGTAGTTTAAAGATTAGTCTAAAAAGTACCCAAAGTCAGCTGCAAGTTATCAGTATTATGATCTCTAAAAGATAGACAATTTATAATAAAGAGATCATTCATATGTTAGCAGACAGATTTGAGAAATAAAACTAAACATCAGCTATGAAAATAAAGTAAAACAGCAACTTTGAATCTGTCAACTGAAACTACCACTAGATATAAAGCAAATACATAACACACAAGCAATCCCGAGTTAAAAACCTACAAAAGAACAATGCTGATCAGCTTAAAATAAAGGCTGGAAATGAAATAACATGAAGGCAAATTATGCTGTACATATGTCAAGAAAAGGAAATGCTGAATGGAAATAAGGAAATGCTGAACATAAAATACTGTACAAGGCTAACATGAACAGGGGCCCTCCATTCATATAACCCAAAGAAGACTCAAGGTATTGAAAACTTCATAACAGCACTGCTTCTATTACTCCATGTGCAGAAAATCACAGTCAAGAGTGCTAGAACAGCACTATTAAAACAGAGTCTTGAAATGCACTAAAATTATAACAAGTTCATAAAAACACAGCAATTAAAAATTTATCTAAGCGTACGCAGATGCAAGTTTTTATAGGCATCTGAAAGATAGCCTAACGCGTACATCTAAAACTGAAAAATAACTAACTGTCATGCGTAATTAAGGTTTAATTAACACGTCATAAGCCTGCGTGGATAGCTGGAGGTTCTGGTCATTATGGTCATTGAATCCAGAGTTGGATTATGTCTCCGACAACCTGCGTAACATGGACAAGTCACCGTTTGGACTGACGTGAACCAACAGCTTACGCATCAGCGTTAAGCTGCCTTTGTTGACCATAACTTGACCCTTGTTGACCGGAGGTGCAGATGACGTCGATGGCTGAACCAATAGCACATGAACCTCGAGCACCTTGATTCCTAAGTGCCCATGTGGCTCATTTGGCAAAATGACACGTGCAACCTTGAGATTAATAAAAAGGCTGCGGAATCACTAGATGGCTGCGGAATCAGCAGATGGCTGCGGAATCGGCAGAGGGCTGCGGAATGCCTGTAAATATGTCAAAATCTAAACAAAACAGTCACACATTAGCAAATCTCACTTGATCATGCTTAATGACATCTAATGTAATGATCTGGGTGGTTTTACATTGAAAATGAGGCAAAAGAGAGAGGTAAGTGATGAAAAACAGTAGGTAATAGTGGATGATGAGGTGTAAGTTAGAGGCTCTACACTAGGATAGTGCACAAAATAACCTGTGCGATGGTATTCACATTTGGACTAAACCGACCCCTTAGACATCTCAAGGGTGCAAAAACTTGGTTCCAGCATCCCCCCATACTAATTCAGGTGAGACCTCAATCTGCACTCCACGGGCTATTACCAAAAGGGTAAGTAGTGTAGGGATTTTTTCAGCTAATTAACTCCAAACCTGGGTCAAGCCCCATCAAGAAAACAAAATCCAACTAAGAAAGAAATTGAAAGTTGGTTGGACAGAAGAATTCACGAGTTCACAATGCAAGAGAATAGAAACCCGTGACTATCAAAAGAAGAGTGGCTAGATAGCTAACTGTACATCGAGATCCATGAAATATTTTTCATGTCCTTCCCTAACGAGCTACATGAGTGGATCGCGAAACTAGCAGATAGCAAAGTGAGGTGGAAACTTGACAGTCCTATTGTGTGGACCCCAGAACCAATGGGAAGGTTGGAGCATTGGAGGATAATATCATGTGTGTCTTTGATCATTGGCTCAATCATATTATAGGAGGATTTGTTACTCAGTTCGTGGTCGACACCTCAGTGAGCTATAGAGTGGCAGAGCGACGTTTTATTAAAGGACGGCAAGGTAAGTATGTAAAGTCTTTGAATACCTGGTTGAAAATGCTATTGTGTGAAAATAGTGTTATGCAGTTACCTTGATGTTTAGAGCTATGCAAAGTGGAAAAGCTTATAGGAAGGAAGGAAATAAGGGACCAGAAAATAGCCCCTTGATTTCACCTCCATAAGGGGATGAGGAAGAGCTTGGGAAGGTCTCATCGCGAAGTGCCATCCATTTGATAAGGAAAATAATTTCATGAATACTACCTCCACCCACACCACTGCTAGCTTCACCACCATCACCTCCATGTTCACCCGTATCAACACCACCACCACCACAATTCAATATGGCAAGCACAGTGAAGTTTCCTATGTTCAATGGTTTAGGAAACAAAGATGCAGACCAATTATGGTTCGTTTTAAGGGTTTTATGGGAAGTGCAAAGAGTTACAGATGAGCATATAAAGAAAGCGACACTAGTTAGCACCATGCAGGATCCTGTGTTGACCTGGTATATTAAGTACTCCAACGACAACCCAAATGCAGGAATCACAAATATTCAAACAACACTACGTAGATAATTTAGTAGGCCTAAGTCTGAAGCGCAGTTGGTCATTGTATTTAAAGAAATCACAATGATACTAGGTGAGACTCATTGGGAGCTGGATCAGAGGCTAAAGTGTGCGATTCACGAAGCTAATATGAATCTGATAGATGGACAACATCGCAGGTGGTTTGTAGCTTCGCTACTACCACATTTAAGAAGCTTTTTATCACAACAGAAGATAAAAATTTAGGAAGAGGCCTTAGAGATCAATATGAGGCTACATGAGACCCCGATGTAGGATCCTAATTTGAGAGTTTAGTAGATCCACACACAGCTAAAGAATCTGTGCCTTGAGATGCAAAGTTTGAAACAGGACAGGATGGTTCGACCAAAAGTGCGCCACAAAGTGTGGTGCATAAAATGCAAGAGCCAGGGTCATGACAAAAGAAATTTCCTAGTTTTTACAAATTACCTCGCAGGAGGACGACCAATGCCTTTAAGGCCGGAATCTCAAGCAGGACCTAGTGTGGCGCCTGCTTTGTGGTGCGCGGTCTATCAAATAGCAGGAAAACATGCCATGAATAATTGTCACTTGTTATAGAAGTATACAGAAAATTCGCAACAGTTGTTCTGCAACTTTTGTAGTTAGGCGGGACATGACGAGTGCACTTGTAGATGTAATGAGTTTATTATGGATAGAACTCCCACCTATAGATTTTAGGACAAAAAGCAGCCCCTTGACTAGAATGTAGGAATGGCGCAAACAAGATCTTAAGGGCGCGGACAAGGCCGAGGCGGAGGAGGACCTAGTAGAGGTCGCAGACAGTTGATTTGATACAATTATGGAGGGCCAGGACACTATGCACACGATTGCACTAATCCAACATGCCCGTCGTGTTTGTATTACACATTGTTTGATCATGACACAGAAGATTTTCCTACACTGATAGCTAGGATACGTGACAAGGGAGCACTACCACCTCCCTCAACTTAAAACCTGTAGATGATGAGGTCTAAGCCATGCGAGGAAGATCCAAACGTAAACATTGTGCTCCAAAGTGGAATCGCGATAGCAGATGACAAAGAAAAACAACCAGAAGATAGTACTTGGGTTCACAAAGATTTGATGAAGGAAGTTTTTTGATTTGGAGCACACTCAAGAAGCCTTCATGGATGCTAAGAAGAGCTTCATTGATGCCTCCACTTCAGGAAGAAAAGATAAACCAGAGCTGGAAATGGACCCATCCATGCTGACAATGTTCCTTGAAACATGTATGAAGTTACTGTGTGACAATAAGGCTATGAAAGGGTTACAGGAACTCATAAACAGATGCGCTGGGACCGTGCCAAGAGAACCACGTGTAGTCCAGAGGATTGGAAAGCATAAGACAAGGACAGGAAGAGAAATGAGGCTAACCGCACAGATTGGAGAATATGAGATGGATCAAGTCATTCTGAATTTGGGATCAGATGTGAATGTTCTGTTGAAATAGAGATGGGAGTGAATGGGAAGACCTACATTGCAGTGGTCTCCAATTCAGCTGAGAATGGTGAATCAATAGAAATAATACCTATGGGGAAATTGCAAGGAATAACTGTGGATATTGAGGTAGCAAGCGCGCTGGCTGATTTTGAAGTGATAGAGATTGTTGATGATAGAAATCCTTATCCCGTGCTCTTAGGAATTGACTGGGCCACTGATATGAATGGGGTAATTAATCCGAAGAAGTGAAAAATGACCTTTAAAAAGAAGCCACTGTGCGCAATTATACCCCTGGACCCTGTTGAAGGATCATGCTATACGGAGCCAGTCCGTGACTATGAAAGTGTTGATGATCTGGATTGCATCTACAAGATAAGAGCGCGAGACCAAGACTGGGTGAATCCCACTATGGATGGGTGGATTGCATGGGAGCATGAGAGCTCCTATACTTAGGATTCTGATGAAGAAATAGAATGATGGTAGAATCGGTTACATGAGGTAACTATGTTGAATTGCAATATGATGAAAATGTTGTTGCATTGCATGTTGACAAAGGTAATAGATCTACCTACCTATGATGGTCTGAATGAGGTATATACCTTCTTGGATGCATTTGAAAGGAAGGTGCCGAAAAATCAACGCTTCTAGGCCTTGGACTTGGTACTGCATACTACGCTTCGAAGATGGTAGGGTACGCACAAAGGAAGCTTTGATGACTGGCGAGAATGTAGGAGAATGGTGCACACATGATTTTGTAAGCCTAGGGTGTGACTACAAAAAATTATGATGGTCAGGATGATCCATGCACGCATCTGGCCAAGTGGACGCAAGCCTATGGAGAAAAGTCACAACTTGAGTGGGTGCACTTGTTCTATCATACCTAGATGTTATACCAACGGAATGGTATATAGAAATAGAGCTCTGCCATGGGACAAGTGAATGGGATATCTTGCACGAAGCATTCGTGATGACTTCAGTTTTGAGGATTGGTGGGATAGTATTGATGAAGTTCTACAAGAGGTAAAAGAAACCATATTTAGGATACCACACGAGCCGGTAGAATTTATTGAGCTTGAATGGGCTACTCAGCTAAGTCGTGTGCTGGAATGCTATAATGTAAGTACTAAAGAGGAGGATGAGTATCTGCGAAGTATTAACATCATAGAAATAGAAGGTCACTGTGAGGTTCACGAACAACATATTGAGAATCCAGATATAACTGTGTCGGTGAAAACTAAGCAGATAAAGATTCATATGGAGGAAAAACCTCAATTCATGAATATCAGAGACTACTAGGATGACGCGATGGTGGATAACGTTGCTGAATTACTTTGTGAATATTAGGACTTATTCCCGACCAATTTTACAGATTTGAAAGGAATAATCAGAGATTTAGGAGTAATGAAGATCATGTTAAAACCTGATGTGAAGCCATTTAAGACGAGGCCTTACCACTTAAATTTGAAATACAAGGAGAAGATTGGTGTAGAACTAGACAAAATTCTCACAGTAGGCATCATTGAGCCTATGGAAGAATCCAATTGGGTAAGCCCAATGGTGGTACAAGAGAAGAATCAAAAGGACGAGATAAGGATATGCATGGATCTCAAAAAATTGAATGACACTTGTGTGCATGATCCATTCCCAACTCCTTTCATAGATGAAGTGTTGGACAATGTAGGAGGTCAAGAAGCATATTATTTTACTGATGGGTTCTCGGGGTACTACTAGATCAAAATCGTGTTAGAGGATAGGAGAAAGACAACCTTCGTGACTGAGTGGGGGTGCTTTCAATATACTGTCATGCCATTGGGATTGAAGAATGTCCCTATTATCTTTTTGCGCATGGTTGTTGTGACATTTAGGGAATATATTCATAAGTTCTTGGAGGTCTATTTTGATGATTGGATTGTATTTGGGTTGGTTAGGTGCCATGTAGCAAACTTGCAGTTGATGTTGGATACCTGCCATCAGATACCAAATCATGCTTAACCTCAATAATTGCATGCTTTTGTTCTTTTTGGGAACCTGTTGGGGCATGTGGTTTGTAAACAAGGGCTGACGGGAAACCCTGTGATGATCGCAGTGATTCTGAACTTTGAAGTGCCGAGAAGTGTGAAACAACTGCGTGCCACTCGGGGACATACAAGATATTATAGAAAGTTTATCAAAGGTTATGCCCATGTCACCGCACTGATGGAAAAACTATTGAAGAAGGATGTCACATTCTTCTGGAACAATTACTGTAAGAAAAGGATGGATATATTGAATTAAACGATGGTTACTGCACCGATTATTGTCTTCCCGAACTGAAAGAAAGAGTTTCATTTCCATGTTGATGCGTCGTGTATAGAGCTGTGGGTAGTACTAACACATGATGATGAAGAAGGCCTGGATCACCCTATTGCGTTTGTAAGTCACAAATTATCTAAAGCAGAGAAGAACTATTCCACCACTAAGCACGGGGGACTAGCTATGGTGTATGTGGTCCAGAACTACTGAGACTACTTGCTAGGAGGCCACTTTAAGATGTATACATATCATTTCCTGCTAAAGTACCTAGTCAATAAGCCTATGTCGGGGGGGTGCATCTGCAAATGGATTTTATTGTTCCAAGAGTATGACTTTAAAGTTGTTGTGAAGTCTGAACGATTGAACGTGGGACCAGATTACCTATTGCACATTGAGACAGGGGAGAAACTTACTAGTTTGGAGCCAGGATTACTCGACGCATAACTTTTTGTTGTATGCATATCGGATATACATTTTGAAGATATAATTCACTTTTTAACAACTGGAGCTGCGTCAGAAGGATACTTTGTCCATAAGAAGGAGGAATTAGTGGTGCGAGCAAAAGATTTCTTCGTCATTGGGGGGCATCTATACAAGATGGGGAATGATGAGATACAACAAAGGTATGTACCTAAGTTTGAACAAAGCAGCATCCTCACGAATGCTCATGGGGGTGCTACGAGACGACATTATGCAGGGAGAGAAACTGGGCAGAAGATTCTACACGCAGGGTTGTCGTGGCCAACCCTTCATGAGGATTACAAGGCATGTGATGTATGTCAAAGAATAGGTAAGCCATCATGGAGTGATGAGATGCCTTTGAATCCACAAATGACGTTGCAACCTTTCAAAAAGTGGGCAATAGAATTTGTAGGACCTATCAAACCTCAAGGAAAGATAGGCACGAGATATATTATCACTACGAAAGAGTACTTGACTTGTTGGGTAGAAGCACAACCAGTGAAGGATTGCATAGCCACGACTACCGCGAAGTTTCTATTTGAACATGTACTGACGTGATTTGGATATCCGAATACCTTGATGAGTGATCATGGTATGCACTTCTTGAACAAAACGATCATCGCGCTGATGGAAAAATTTCAGGTGTATCATCAAAAGAGCACACTGTATCACCCATAGGCTAACTGGATAGCAGAAGCGTTCAAAAAAGCACTGGAGATCGTGTTGACCACGGTATGCAATGCGCAGTGAAGTGATTGGGATTTACGCATACCTACAATGTTATGGGCTTATTGGACACCGTGCAAGAAATTGACGGGACGAACACCTTTTAGGCTTGTCCATGGAGTGGAAGTTGTAATGCCAATGGCATACATCATACCTAGCCTACGCATAGCAGTGCTCACAAGTATGATGGATTTCGGAGCCTTGGAGGAGACACTCGCATAGTTGGAGGAGCTTAAATAGGAATGATTTTTGGCTGGATTTCACCAGCAAGTCTAGAAGCAGCGCGAAAAGGCATGGCACGATCAACATATTAAGTTGCACACCTTTAAGCTAAATGATCTGGTTTTGCTGTATGATGGTAATTTTTATAAATTCCTAGGGAAACTTAGAATGCATTGGCTAGGACTATATGTTACTAAGGAGATCACGGATGGTGGCGCGATGTAGTTGGTAAAGTTAAATTGAGAACCCTTCCCAGGAAAAGTGAATGGAAGTCATATGAAGCCATACACAGGTGGCACGACCATCTAAGTAGCCAACAAAAGCACAGTATTAGATATTTAGGTAGTTGAAAGGAGGTGCGGGACTATAGACTACTTAGCCGAGGGACTACATGATGTTAAGACTATGTGTAGTAGTGAAGTGTCACAGGGTCCGCGACAGCACGAGAGTAGCTATGCTATCACGTGGGTCGGGTAGAAAGTGATCGCTAAAGTCACTATTCACAATGTGATGCTTGGTTTGAGACCAAATGGAGCGGGCAATAGGCATTTAAGTCAAAATTTATGGGCTAGATTCTTGAAAATCTGCCACCAATCTAGCATTAATGGACTGAATGTGGGGGGAATGGTCAAATTCAAATTCAAAAGGTGCTATGAATTATAAAGGGTTGTCCAACAAAAAACACTTGGAAATTTGAGAACTGAGTTGTTGCACGCTTAGATATTCATGAATTGAGACTTGTTCGATCTTCTGAAAGTGAATCCATTGCTTCAGAAATTACCAGAGACCCCGAGAGAACTACATAATCACACTATGGCAGCACCTGAAGAAGTCATGGATAGAGGAGTAATGACCGCCAAGGAAGCCGCATAGGAAATTATGGAAATGGAAGCCCTAGAAAGCGATAGGATAGTCATTGAAATCCCTAAATCAGTGCGCATGTCAAGACCTAAGAAATATAAGAAGGCCATGCTACCGGTGCGCGTATCACCTAGAAACCCATTGATGACTAGGCTCACCATGGAAGAAAAGGGGAAGGCTATCAATTTGGAAGTCGATGAGGAAGAAGAGTTTGAGGAAATCATGGTTGAGGAGGAGAATGTAGAGATGGAGGTTGAAACCCAGGGTGTGGACCCTCTCACCAAGTTGCCTTCATATGTTCCTCCACGGAATGGTAAAGAAAAGGTGCCCAAAGATAGAGATGAGTGAAAGAGCTCTCTGTAGACTCTGCTACTCCCTAATGACATTATTTTTGGAGCACACTTGGGATGGGTGCCCATGCTAAAGTTTTAAGATTGGGACCTTGCAGACCATGAGAAGTTCTCACATCTCGTGACCGCATAGCTAATGTGCCAGAAGGAAGATGTACCGGCTGGAATAATAGAGTTGGAGCTGCAAAAATGGCTGAAAGGATTGGGAAAGCAGGGTTGCTAAACCTACTCTAGGTGCCGCATTACCATCGTGCCCCAGTGACCATTTTTGTCATTAGGTAGCTGCTCTGCTTGGTGCATGATGGGTGGTTGTGGCTGGAGGAGCCCATCCCCATCATATACCATTTCATTCACATGATTACACTGCTCCCTTGTGTAAGGGAGGACTGATTGAACATTTCAAAAGGAAAGAGTGACGATTTGGCCATCACAGAGGCAATAAAAAAAAAAAAATTAAACTAGAAAAGAAGAAGCGAGGGTGCGCCATTTGCAGCATCAACAACCCTACAGTTAAGGTGATGACATAGATATTGGCAGGGAAGGTTATGCAGAAGTGTTGCGCAGATGAAGTTCCCCCATCAGTGGTTACACTAACAATGCAATGAGCAGAAGGGGTCCAATTTAACTAGGAAAACTATCTATGTGGAGAGTTCCTTGAGAACTGTTCTGAGGCACAAGAGCAGGGAAAAACCTTTCATTATGCATGGATCCTGTTGTCAATAGTACTGGTGGCATGGGAATTTCCCAAAGAGAGCCAGTTCCCGATGATCGCGCAGGACCTTCCAGAGACAACAAAGTATGGTTCGCTGTGTGCAACAAGGGATGCACAAAGGATAAGGGAAAGAAAAATATTTTAGATTCTCATGGAGATGAATATCAGAATGGGGATTAATTGCAAGCCCATGTTATTGCTAATGGTCTACAATAGTCTGCAAAGCTTGGTGGAGTTCAAGGAAGACTTCCACCATGTCTTCATAAGGGCACGGAAGGACCCCATGAGGATGTGGTGCGAGTTACCCTATTTGGTGACTGATAATGTCATCTTCGTGATCCTTCAGTATTGGTTGCTGGAGTGGTATGCTTTCGCTAGTTCCACAGTGGAAGTGGAGAAGTCCACCGCACATCGGAAGAAGGAAGAGACGAAACTGTGGATGGCACAACTGGAGGAAAAGCATAAGAAGGAAGAAGTAGTGGCTAAGGCCCAAGCGGCGTGCAACGCTATGAAGTTGGTCGAGGAGTAGCAGAAGGCAGCATAAGAAGAGCCCAAAAGGTAGAAGTCACCTTTCCTTGAGCTGGAGACTGATACAGAACAAGGTGGCGTGCACCTACAGGCAACATCCATCGGACTGAAATGTCTGTGCCCAAGAGAGTGTTGGGTTGTGTTATACTCTTTCCATGACTAGCCCACGTATTTAACTAGGGGGTTAGAAGGTGGTTTGAGCCCCCCCTTTGTAGTTCCAATTGCGTAGCGGGGGGCGTCAGAAGGGGTTTGAGGGGTGCAGGTAACCCCACTCTATGTGGTCCTATGTTAGGTTGGGCGGACCTACCTATGGTTTTGTGCATGATTTTCATACATGGTTTTGGACGCGATGGTTTTCGGTCCATGGTTTTGGACGCAATGATTTTCGGTCCATGGTATTGGATGCTTCAGCATGTATAAATATGTATTGTAACATTGAAAGGAACATAATGA